>JAJPUD010024561.1:0-18587 GCA_023553655.1 Myrmecobius fasciatus
AAAAAAAAGTAAAACTTTTTTATGCATATGAATAAGTTGTCTCATTATGTATGTGTGAGAGCCAGTTTTTACTCTTTTAAATCTGTTAGATTTCACTTCTCTCCTCCACATCCCTTTCAGAGCAGCCATAGCTATCATATGATTGGTTTTTATGGGGTTTTGCAAAAAAAACTATATGATAATAAAATTCAGTTTTGTTGAAGATTAGTATCTTCTTTCATTGCTTTGATGTTATTTTCCATTTCAGATTCTTCTATTATGATTACATGATGTTTAACAGTGACTTGCATTTAAGATATCATGAGTCAATCAGAACCCAAATCATACCTTGTGGAGCATGCTTTTCAACACAAACTAGAGAAAATTGAGAGAGCATTCCATTTAGATGAGGCTGTATTTGTTTAGCAATCACTTATATCTGCTTTACTTTTTTGTTTTTGTCTGAGGCAATTGGGGTTGTGACTTGCCCAGGGTCACACATCTAGGAAGTGTTAAGTGTCTGAACTCAGGTTCTCCTGACTTCAAGGCTGGTGCTCTATCCACTGCACCAACCACTTGTCCCATGCTTTACTTCTTTAACAGAGGGAGAATAGGACCCAGTTTATAGCATTACCAAACATAATTCCTCTCAGACTATGACACAGTAGACAGTGAGGTTGGCCATCTTTATATTTGTCTTGGTGTTTTTCATTCCTAAAAGACAATAATTTTCCTCTACTCTATTATTCTTCATTATTTCCAAGGTCAGCTTGGAAAACCCTCCTCCTATATTCATCTTCCTACAAGAATGGGTCAGACTCAAATAGAAATGGGGATTATTAGTCTAAACATAAGGGCAGCTAGGTGATACCATAGTGTGAAGAGAACCAGCCTTGGAGTTAGAAAGTCTCATTTTCCTGAGTTCAAATCTGATTAAAATACTTATGTGTGACCCTGGAAAAATCACTTAATTATGTTTTCCTCAGTTTCCTCAACTGCAGAATCTTTGCCAAGAAAACCCTAAATGGAGTCACAAAAGTTGGACACAACTGAAATGCCAGAACAAATCTATGTATAATGATCCCTGCTTGCTAGATATTAAGAGTTGTAAAATGTAATATTATGTGTTTTATTGAATTTTTTTTATTTTGATGGCTGCTTCTTGTAGACAAAGTTTGATACCTCTATTTTATAGCATCAATGTTCTAATTCCAGAACATGCAATATGTGCTAGGTCTCTATCTATTCTCCTTCTTGATCACCTATAGAGCAAATTCTAATCATTGTCAAGCTTCAATAGCCTATTTTCTGACACCTTCCCATCTCAATTAAGTAGTTCTAAAGAATGAGTAGAACCTTCAGGCAGCTCAGAGCCCTCATAGTCTTGGATGTATCCTCAACTTTACCACAAAGAAATGATGGAAAAATGCACACACATACACACACTTCAAGATCTAGATGATAGGAAAAAGAAATGGATTAATTATGTAGTGAGGAAAAAAGTAAAAACAAATGAATAATCTGAATGATTCATTGGTTTTGCCTAAGATACAAAAAGAACATGAAAAGGATTTCTCTGATCTTTTGTGGAGAAACATTTAGTTTGTAGAGTAGAGTAACAAAACACTAAGGATTGGATACCTAGAAGGACTATCCCAAATAGAAGAATTTTTCAAAGTATCTGGCACATATACAAACACACAAATCCACATACATATGTATATACACAAACATATGCAAAGACATGCATGCACACATACATGTATATCTATATATCTCTCTGTATGCAAGATAATATCTGTATTTATCTTTCTATCTATCATCTATCCATCTATATATGGTAACTCAATGAATAGTGCACTGGGCCTGGAGTCAAGAAGATGTGAATTCAAATTCCACATCAAACATTTATTAGCTGTGTGATTCTGGGCAATTCATTTAACTTCTATTTGTATTCTTTTCTCTACTGTAAAATTGGGATGCTAACACCTACCTTGCAGGGTTGTTGAAAGTATCAAATGAGTTATTGTACATAAAAAGCAGTTAGCACAGTGATTAACACATAATTAGTATTACATAAATGCTTATTCTCTTCTCTCCCCTTTTCCTGGCTTTTCAATTCATACAAATGGATTAAAATTATTGATGTGAAAAAAAACCTTTACAATATAAAATCATTTAAAAGTCTCATACAGGAGGAGGGTGGAAAATTATAATCAGTAGCATTTCCTAAAATAACAATAGATGGTAAGGGGAGAAATATGATTTCAGAAAACTTGGCAACAAAACCAATTAATCTGCACACCCTGAATACTATGTGAAGGAGACAACAAATATGTGAAAAATTAAACAGAGATCTCAAAATTACTCTACAAAGCTATTCTTTCCATCATTTCTATGGAATTACCACATTTGGGTTACAAAATTCACTAATATCTTACATAAAGTAAAAATAATAACAAAGAAAAAGATGGGAAGACCAGATAAACTATAAATAGAGGATATAATGAAGGAAACAACACAATTTGGAGGCCATTGATAGATTGATTTTTACTGCTGTTATTTCTACCAAAAAAAAGGAATTGAGAAAACTTCAGCAACTAAGTCACTTGTGAAGTCCTTTCATCTTTAAATCTGTGATTTTTTTATCCTACTGACCAATATGCCAATTTTCCTCTCTCCACAAAATCGTTATGATTATCTATATTTACTCAGAGGACATCCTTGAAAGAGATGGGAGAAGGGAGCAGATTTTTTGACTTTTTCGTCATATAATTGACTTAAAGGAACACAGATTACAGGTTGCCATTGTTACTGTATGTGTTGATTATTGACTATATATAGATATTTATATACATGTATATATGTAGATATGTATATATATGTGTGTGTATATGTATATATACACACAATACACACACACACACATATATATACATATATATATATATTTAAAAGGCCTTTGATTTTGTTAAAAATTCTTCCCTACAATTTCTTTTCCAATAAGGTGTTGATGATGCATATTTAAAATTCATACAAGATACCATATAAATGATGCAACAACAAAAATCCCTTTGTTCAACAACCCTTTGTGAATTTTAAGTGAGGCACAAAATAGAAACATGCCCTGCTTACTAGTGTTTTTCACTATTAGGGAGGATGCTATAGCACAGAGTACAAATATAAGAGAGATTCTCTATAGCTTTATGTTAACTCAAAAAGCATTTATTAAGCATTTTGCAAGGTACTGAAGATTCAAATGTAACAGAATGAAAAGCAGACCCTGTCCTCTAGGAGCTTACATCCTAATAGTGGGATATTCCTAGATAGATAAAATACTACCATGTAATAAATGGTGGGGCCCTTCAGATATATACCTTTGTGAATGACATCTGACTGCAGGCAAATCTTAAAATTCAAATATCTCAAATCACATCTGCCTGGCTTCTAGGCTAGGCTAGAACTAATCTAAGTACAGAATTAATCAGTTCTGCCTAACTATCCCAGTCTGGATTTTAAAACCTATTTTTCAGTCACAACCCCCCTTGTTAGAGTATCAAAATCTATAGATTTCTTTTCAGAAAGATGTTTTTAAATGCATAAAATAAAATGCATAATATTGAAAAGGAAATCAATTATGTTGTAATACAGTTGTCAAAATATTTTTACAAAGCCAAGTTAGCTGGTCCTAGGTTATGAAACCATATCTAGAGGCAAAAGGAAATGACTGTATTAACTGAAGAAAATTAATGAAAAATTAGATAAGAAGAGAATAGAAAAATATCAGAAGTGGAATGACTGTAGCACTTTAAGTAGTCCTTTTCATTAAAGTGACAATGAAAATATGTTTTCTCTCTAGAATTATTATCATGTATATCCTAGCTTTTATATTCCCTCTTCAAATTAATCTGGTTTGACATTTTAAATCTGATATGCCTTTAAAAGGCGTCTTGATTTTTCATTTCTTCTGCATGGGACTCAATTGATCAAGCAAATTACAATCCTAACTTTAGCACATTAGGTAGTTGTAAAGAGTTCCCAAAATTCAAAGAAAATTGAAGGCTTTTTAAGGGCATTACGTGTCAAAAAACATCATTTGAACCCAAAGATTCCTGACTCTCAAGTCCAATATTTTTATTGATTATATCTTACTGTCCTTAAATTATATTCACAATCTTAAAAAAGATGCAAAGATCTACAACATTTTTGTAGTTTTTGTTCTCTTAAAGTTATTCAGAAACATGAATTTAATTCCCTTCATACACCCCCCCCAACACAAAACCACAACTTTCACTTAATTGCAAAGCTGCTTCCGACTGGACTACTATATATTATGTGAACTCTATTTACAATTTGAATCAGTGCTTTTAAATGATTACTAATTGTTTAAGATTTCTTTGCATCCCCCAGAAGATTTAAATTGCACAAATTAAATTCCTTTAAAATCTCCTTTAAAGTTAAGTTTTAGGTAAATACAGTAAGAAGCCCCATAGGTAGGGCAGTAAAAGTAGTGATAAAGACAGAAAATTTAAATGAGTAGTGCATGGAAGTCTTCCCCCAAAAGCAGGGGAGGGGGATGGAAATGGCATGTTTTGGAGATGCGAGAACCAAACCATGAAACCCACAGTTGAAACATTTAGGATGACTGTGAAAAAGGTCTATGCTCGCTTGTTAAAGAATGCACTAGGGCCGACTGAAGCATATGAATGGTTCTTTCACAGGTCACAGAATCTATTCAGTTCATGGACATTGTTATTATCCCACAGAAATAGATGGTCCTAATTAATATTCTGAACATACCTGGGAGAACATTCTTAAGGAAATCATCCTCTGGTGGTTTCAGAATTTAAAACACACACACAACTCACAGTAAAGCATTAAAAATTGAATCTAGATAATAAAGTCAACGGCACTCCGAGTTTAATGCCAGCTGCAAACTGCATGTTTATATACATTTCTTACTACACAACAGTTAACGACTGGGAGAATAAAATCAAACTGGTCATTGCTTTGACAAGTATATTTCCTGCTAGGTTCCCAAGTAGCTTGCTAAGCTTCTAAGTTGCCCATAACTTTTTTTACACTGCTTTTTTCTGGGTTCAAGTAAGAACAACAACCAAAAAAATAATATAGTCTCCTAAAGGTCAACATTTAGCTCATTTTAAAATTAAAATCTTTAAGTCTCAAAAAGAAAGTTCAGTGTTTATCCTAGGGGGAAATAAGACTTTTTATCAAAGGAATGAAACAAATCACATAAAAAGTACATCTAAAAGATATTTTCAGTGTGTTCCAAAGCATTTATCATTATTGTAAAATACCATTGAGCTTTTGGCATAAGCTTCAATACAAATTCTTCACACACAGACACTGTGATGTGATCATTTATCCACTTGTCTTTCACTTCTTGAGAATTTAGGACATCATTTCTGCACAATCACCAGTTATTGTTTTCTTCATAAATTCTACTGTTGCAATTGTGAATTAAAATGACAAACAAGAACAATACTAATTTAGAAGCACAATGTTCCATTTGTGTATAGGGATTTCTTTTTGTGAGTGACTATCTATCTATCTATCTATCTATCTATCTATCTGAGAACAGACACTATTCTAACATGTATACCACTCTTTTTAATGGCAATAAGTTTCAAGATGAGGCAGAGTTGTTAAAGGTGGTCAGTGGTTAAAGTACATATCTCATTTAAATACCTGCATTTAGCAGAGTAATTTACTCCAAAATGGGAGTCAAGTGTTCAGTACCCAAACCTAATTCAGCACATGTAAAACACAATCTCCATTGCAATGAATGGAGCCATTCATTTCTGAGCAAAGAAAGAGCCTCCTTCTCTTTGTGTTGCTTCTTTAGAGCCCCTTGATAGCATTTTTCCCTCTTTATGGTCTTTTTCAATATAGATGCTCCCCTGCTTAAATATGACAAAAGCCACAAGTAAAAAAAAATACCTAAATATATGGCAGATGCATAAGTGCACCTTGGGATGAATAGATTATGGACGATTAACTGTCATCATCCCCCCATTCGATTTTCACCCGCTCCTGGAGTGTACACCTGTGGCTTGTTAGTGATGGAGCCAAAAGTGATCATACAAATCCCTGGTTCAAAGGTAACCTAGTAAAACCTGTTTTCTCATTTCTCTAGTTTTTTTTCCTTTTATAAGAACAACAAGTTATAGAGAAACAAAGAAGCAGATACACACTAAGCAAGCAAATACTCAAGAAAGAGCCCCACATGGCCCCTTTGTTGTTAGCACATTTGGTGACCAAATGAGAATCTGAAATGTTCTCTGCACATTAAAAGAAAAGGTGGTGCTCTTCTGCAAACAGAAGCATAAGGAAAAGTAGGTTCAAAATCTCTTTGTCTATACCTCATTACCTTTTTGCTCATGGAACGTAAATTGAGTTGCAGTTCTGGTATTTATATATAATACTGATTTTTTCATACTTCGATGAATCCATGATTTCTCAGGTGTGACAATACCTTCTAATATACAGACCATATATTTCCACCATGTCTAATTCTCATCCATATTTTTTCAACAAACTTTATAGCAATTCTTTCCTCTGGTTCTATTATTCTTTCAATTGTCCCCATGTTCTACTCAGCCTGTCAGCTACTTATAATTCTTTTTACATAATCATTTTTTCTTTTATTTTTACACCCTTAGAAGCTTATGGTAACAATGTTCTTTGAATCCTTATGAGACATAGATAGAACAAATATAATGACTCTCATTTTATGACACCAGGAAACTGGTGTCTCCCAATGTCATACATTTAAGAAAAATGATGAAAGAGTCAAGCCTGAGCCTTGTGATGATAAATCTAATCTTTGCACTCTACTATAATTGCTTCTTTTATTTATTTTTTAATGAATTTTCATTGTTAACGTTCAGCCATTTCAATCATGTTTGACTCTTCACGAACCCATTTGTTTTTTGGTTTGTTTTTGTTTTTGGCAAAGACACTGTCATGATTTACCATTTCCTTTTGCAGTTCAATATACAAATAAAGAAACCAAGACAAACATGATTAAATGACTTGGCTAAAGTGATATAGCTAGTAAGTGTCTGAGTCTGAATTTGAACTCAGATCTTCTTGATTCCAGGCCTGGTGCTCTATCTACTATAATCACCCCATTGTAACAAATCAGAAAATACTATAAACATTTCACTTTGATTCAACAAGCAATTATTCAAGGCTCATAGTAAATAGAATGTGAACTTGAAGTCACAGAGAATGAGTTCAAATCCCATGTCAAATACCTACCAATTGTGTGAATCTTGCCAAGTCATATATCTCTCAACTTTAGTTTCTTCCTCTGTAAAATGGGGATAATAAATATTTAGTTTAGAGTTGTGAGTTTCAAATGAGATAAAATATACAAAACTCTTTATAAAATTTAAAATGCTGTATAAATACTAGCTATTCAATTCAATAAGCATTTAAGTGACTACATTTATAAGGAACTATCCTCAAAAGACAAAGATACATCCAAGTCAATTCCAATAAACTTTGGATAGAAAATGCTATCCCCATCCAGAAAGAGAACTATGGATATTGAATGTAAATCCACACATGCTATGTTCACTTCTTTTTATCTTTTTTTTTTCCTCCTGTGATTTTTCCTTTGTTCTGATTTTTCTCTCCCAACATGATTCATAAACAAAATAAAAAAATTTAATATAAAAGAGACAAAACTAACACTAGTAATAATAGTATTATTAATCATTATTATTATAACAACAGTAAGTATTTTATCCATATATCCTTTCCTCAAAGAGTTTACATTTTACTGGGGAACATAAAACAAAAGTATCAAAAGTAATACTATTATATCTAAACATATTTATCAAAAGAGAAACCAATCAATCTATTAGCAAATATTTAATATCTTTTGTGTGTGTAGTCTTGAACTATGTGCAAAATGAATATAAAAGAAATAAGGTGCTCTGCTTTGTTTTGTTTTTAGATGAGTCTGCCTCATGAGTCCAATCTGCTCAGACTTGGTACCATTCACCCCTCATTAGGTGATCTCTTAAAATTGTTCATCACTCCTAGGGGTGGTCATCATACCAAAACCAAATTTAACACAGCACCAGATCAGATTAGCCTGCTACAATTCAATCTCCTGACTTTAGGAGATTCATCAGTTGCAGACTCTCTAGAAGCAAGGATTACAGTATCATCATACCCAAAAATAGTTTATTTGGCAATTATTTCTAAAAAATTAGATTTTTTCCATAAAAATAGTAATGAGCCAGCTAGCTCAAAAAATTAAAAAAAAGTACCTCCATATTTTAGTTCTAAATATTGAACATTAACTAAAGAAAATTTCCATTAAACTCATTGTCTATCAAACTAGTGCTATTTGAGCACTGAGAGTTATGCTTAGCATTATGCAACACAAAAGAAGTATAAGGCAAAACCCATACCCTCATGGAGTTTATGAACTAGCTGAGTAAATAAAATATGAAATGATCAGACAGAAATTAAGTAGTGAGCCCCATTATAATTATATCTTATATCTATGTATTAATTTATTATTATAAAATCAACAGAAATTCACCTTACATGTTTGAATTTGGGGTAAGAGGACTTAAACCATTTACTGCCTTGGAACCTTGGCCAACTTTCAACAAACTTTAGAATCTGTTTTTAAATGGGAAAATTAGATTGCTTTAGATGAATTCTTCTAGCTATAAATCCATGAGCCTAAGAAAGATTAGATAGTAACTACAAAGGATAGTAAGGTCAATTGAATGGTTTCTTTTTCTATTTAAGATGGCATCTTTGAAGGAGTCAACAAAGAAACTTGTGTAAAAGACATTGAAGTTGCAAGAAAGGGATGTCAGTGTGGTAATAAGAACTTAAAGGCAAGAGGTAAAAGCCTCAGTATGTGAGGAGGTTCTGGCTCTATAAATGAGAGGAATAAGCTTTTTTGGAGACCAAAGAAAACAATTAGGCAATAAATACAGGGTAATAGATATGTGGCAGTAAAAAAATTCTCACAGAAAGAGGAGATTAAGAGTAAGGAATGAAAAAGAGAATTGAGAGGTTATGAAATAATATAGATGAGGGCAGGTACATGGAACAGTGGATAGAGCACCAGCCCTGAAGGAAGACCTGAGTTCAAATCTGGTCTCAGACACTTAACACTTCCTAGTCATGTGACCCTGGGCAAGTCACTTAACTACAATTGCCTTAGCCAAAAAATAAATAATAATAACATAGATGATGATGGTAGTAACAATGATAAGGATAAAGGTCTAGAATAATTGTTGCAAAAAGTGCGCTTGATGAAAAGATTATTTTAAAAAAATAAATGAATGAGTTATGGCAAAGGTCAAAGTAAAGTTGAATTACTATAATTACTAGGGAGTAGATAAAACTATATTTTGAGTTAGGAAAGCTTGAATTTGCTGCCTCAGACAGTTCCTAATTGTATGACATTGGGCATGTCATTTAATTTTCATTTAGCTCAGTTTTCTCATCCAGAAAATGTTGGTAACAATAGTACTATCTCACAGAGTATTGTGAGCATAAATTAGGTAATAGTTGTGAAGCACTTTGAAATCCTTAAAGCAAATGATAGTTGCTAATATTAACATAATATCAATTATAACTAACAACCAAAATATTTAATATATTAACAAACAATGATCACTACTAGAATAATAATATGTATTGAACCAATTGAGTAATTTTTTTCTCCTCCAATAACACTGTATTCTGCAATCAAGAGGGCATGATTTGAATGGTCTAGGGTTGAGCATTAATGTACTACATTAAACATAAGACCCTGGAGCAAAGTACTCCAGAACATTAAAAAAAAGTGGAAGTAATTAACCATGAGTTCTAGAGTGAGAAAGTAATTTCAATGTGGGCAGTTGGTGAGACATGGTTAATAAACTGGATCATGTGAGTGGAGGGAGTGTTTGAGTAAGTCATGGTCCCTGTGAAGGCACATAGTAGATGGATAGAAGAGTTGGCAGGTAGCAGTAATAATAATAATAGCTCATATGTACATAATGGTTTTAATCTATCATTGAAAATTTCAAGAAAGTTTGTGCCAGACACTTCTAGATTCTGAAAATTCAAAGAAAAAAATAAAACTGTTTCTGTTCTCAAAGAGCTTAAGTTACATTGGGAAAAAAAATAATGTAAACATAAAAGTGCAACTAGGAATTCAAGATTAATTGCGTAAGACTCTCTTCATCAATTCAGATTGATTACTCAATGCTCCATGCCTTTGTAAGGTGTGGAATAGGTGACAAAATGGGAGAGGAGATGGTGGTCTTCTGATTTTTAGTTTCTAGCCTCAAGAAAGAATACCTAATTTCAGATTCTCTTCAAGGAATGGTCTCTGAAAAGAGATAAAGATTCTGGAAAGAAGCCAACAGGTAGAGGAGCTAGCACATTACTCATGTCCCTATCTAAAATTTATTACACTAGAGACTTAAGGGTCTGTTCCCCCAATTTCTCTCTTTTGAGCTGAGATAACTCACTTCTGGGAGGGAGGGGGAATCACTCACTTTATGCATTTTCTGGTATATACTCATCTGTATAACTTTTAAAAAATTTCTGTGTGCTATTTGATTGGGAAAATGAAGTTATTTACTATTCATTATGTGTGGTATTTTTCCAGCTAGCATTTGTTGAGAAGGAAAATAACTCTTTGGTTTTATAACTCAGTTATCTTCCTTTTTGAATGTAGTATTGCTTTAACTGATGGAAGATAAAATATTATGTGTAAGGTATAGCAACTACAATTGCTTTGGACTATAGAGTGTGTTAAAAATGTGCAATATGTTGAAAAGTTAGAGGTTTTTATGGATTTTAAAAGCCAAAAGAAAAGTTATGTTTCACCTTTAAGCCAATGGAGAACTACTCCACTTTATCAAGTAGAAAAGTGACATTGTCAAATCTGTGCTATAGAAAAATTAGTAACTTTGTGGAAGACAAATTGGATTAGGGAGAGACTTGAGGCAAGGAGGTCAATTAGAAGCCTATGGTAAGGAAGTGATGAAAGCTTAGACTATGATGCTAATCATAAGAGTTGAGAGAAAGGTGCAAGCATGTGAGATCTGAAGGTACAATGACAAGATTTGGCAACTGATTGAAATGTGAGGTGAAGGAGATTGAGGAATTGAGGATAATGCTGAGGTTATGAACCAGGATGGCTGGAAGGATAGCAGTGGATTTCTCCAAAAAAAGATTTTTAGAAAAAGGGCATATTTAAAAAAATAAATTTTTTAAAAAAGAAAAGGGACATATGTTTAAGGAGGAAATAATGAATTCTCTGTGAGACATGTTGAGTTTGGGATGTTTGTGGGACAGACAGTTGAAAATGTCCCATAAACAATTGATTTTGGATGTAAGCTACTTGAGAATAGGGACTGTTTTGTTTTCATCTCTGTATTCATAATGCCCAGCACAATGCCAGGAATAGGATAGGTATTCAATAACTGCAAACTGAATGAATGAATGAAGAAAAGAAGGAAGGAAAATATTTACAGTCAAGATCATTCAGAAACCATGAAGTCAAGATATCATAAAAATCACCAACTAGGTGCTGAAATCTTAAAGAATGTGAACCAGATGTTGACATTGTCTGCTAAGGTAGGAGTCAGTATAGAAAGTGGTGACCTAATGTTTAACATCATACATATATTTATTACACATCATATCATAGTTATTTATTTATACACACATACATACATATATACATATGACATTTTATTAATAGATTTAATCACAAGAAAAGGAGGAACCAAGTATTGCCAAATTTTTAATACTTCCTTCCATTATGACCACAGTGCTTACCATAGTCCTTACCATAAAATAAAAAATAAAAGAATTTTTTTGTTAAATTTACTTGAGTTGAATTGGTAAATAACAAAAGTGTTTATTTAAAGAGGGTATTTTTTTCATGATGGAAAGGAAAAAAGGAAGTGAAGGACACAAGGGAAATATCACAAGGTTATACAGGTCCAAGATGAACTTGGAACTTCAATGGCTTCTAGTTGAACCTTTCATTTTACAGATAAGGAAACCAAGATCCAAATTTAATTAACTAGCCAAATGTCATACAGGTAGTAAAAGGCAAAGGATTTTATTTTAGGTCTTTGGCTATGTGATCCTGGGCAAGTCACTTATCCCTTTTTATTTCAGTTTCCTCATCTATAAAATGAGTTGGAGAAGAAAATGGCAAACCACTCCAGTATCTTTGCAAAGAAAACCCCAAAAAAGGTCATAAATAGTTGTACATGTCTGAACAACAAGAAAAACAGGTGTAGATAGCAAACTAGAGTATAAAATCATTTTCACTTAGGTCATTTAAATACTAATAATTTAAAAAGAGCTACATGTTAGCCTGAAAGGCCCTCAAATGTTCCATCCTTGATTTCAATCTAATAATTATTTAAGAACATTTGCAAGCAATCAGTATTAACATTTTTGAGTCCCTCAAAGATAAAAACAAATGTACTTCTTTCCACTTTAATATTATGTTTCTATCTGGGTTAAAACACAGCTGTAAGTGTCCAGCTTTTAATGAGTTTTTTTCTTGACTATTTGAAAGCCAAATGAAACTTTCCAGAGTATGAAAATATTGAAGCATCTCTTTCACATTTGCAAGTATGAATGTTTTATTTGTACTCTGTTTAGCATGCTATCTTCACCAGAAATTTTAATAAAACTAATCATTCTTTGATAATAATGTTCTCATTACCATTGTCCTAATATTTCAATGACCCATAGCTACATGATATTCTTTTTTTTAAATTCATGCATAAAATAAAGATATTAGACTGAATGATCTCTCAAGTCCTTTCTAGTTAGAGGATTCCATGATTCTGAAGGAAATTAAATTATCCCATAATCTCATAGTGAGAATTCTAACATTTAAAAAATATTAAATTATAGATATTCAGAAGTAAATATTCTATTTCTCTAGAATGATCTTTTGAAAAATGATTAAGAAGAAAATAAAATAAATTGTGGTTAAAGAAGCACAACAAAGAGAGAAGAGGCAAGGGAATAAAAGCCAGAGATTGTGGAGATAATACAAGGCCCGCCCTCAGGAGATCTGGCTTCTTGTCCTGGCTCTGTCACTCACTAGCTGTGTGACTTTTGGCAGTGTACTTAACCTCTCTGGGCTTCCGTTCATCATCTTTAAAATGAAGGGATTATGTTGAAGGTCCCTTCCAACCAGGACCATATGGAAGAGTTTTCTGGCAGCCCTGATCCAGAAAGAGCTATGGGGCACATGAAAGTGAGTGGAAGAGGGGTCTAGCTCCCAGATCCAAATGAGGGAATTCCCCCTCCTTCAATGTTCCCACTGTAGTCATAGCCCGGCTGTTAACTCCAAAGTGTTAGAATGATGTTGTTTTTATCATTTCATTTACGAAATGCTATTGGGAACTATGTAGAAAACTAAAAAGTACAATCTGATGGCAGAACATAATGTTACAAGTCAGAAAGAAAGAAGATGAAAGGCCATAAAAGTAAAGATGTGGATTTCCGTACCTTTGTTTTTTTTTTCCTTTCCTTTCTTTTTCTTTTTTTTTTCTGTGTTTCTAATTAAGCAGAAAAATCACTCTAGAGATAATTCAGCATAGAAAAGTTAAGTGATTGGAAGTTTATAAAATTTAAAAAATGATCTTAACTTATTGGACTTCATTTCTTTTGCAGTAGGGAAACTTTGGAAGGATTTATCATTGGGTTTCTAATTAATGCATTCAATATTTCCAATACATTCTGAAACGTTCCCTTTATCATCTGGTCCTGATGGAGATCAGGAAAAAAGAGAGTTGGTTATAAACGTACACAAATGCACACACACACACATGCACATTCACATGGGTTTATGCATGTATACACATGGGTATTTGTATGTGTGTATATAAATATATTTGTATATGTATGCATATAAACACTAATATATACATATATTTAATAAGAATACATGAATTTATATATCTCTATATATGTGTATATGTATATATATATTCAAATGAAATGAATGAATGTATTCATGGTGCATTGTCATATCATGTGCATTATTATTTAATGCACATCTGTATAATTATACATATATATGCATTATATATTAAGGGTGTTAAAATGAGCTTTGTATATATTGATCCATATGGCTCTAATTCAAATATATAACATTAATACATATTACATTTATATAATACATAAATAGCATAATAACATGAGATATATCTAATACATAAATGATTTAGACTTTACATATATTCATGTATTTCTATTACAAACCGCATTTTTAACCTTTCTTTGAGGCTCCAAAAAGACAGTATTCCTATTTGATTTGCCCGTGGGGGGAGTTTTTGTGTAACTCAAACCAGCTCGCCTATCTTGCCTTCAGACTGACAGCTGGAGAGCATTCAACAACCACAGACCTAAGGCAGCAAAACAGAACTACAATTGGACACAAACCAAGGAATCTGGCTAAGTACAATTTCCATTTTGTTTTACCAGCTGGCCAGGCTTTTTATTTATGTGCCTTTTCCAGTGACTGAGTATTTTTTCTGGAGTTTTCTAAGCTCTGGGTATATTTAAAATAGCTCAGTGTACCTTTGGCAAAGGAGAGATATTCAAGAGAGCATCATCCTTCAGGCTGAATTACTAAGGAGAATTGGCAATATCAGCAACCCTCATAATCTCTCTCTGATATCATCAGACTCCAAGGCTTCTACTTAAGAACAATTTAAATCTAATTATAATAGGCTATATTATTACAGCTTCATTAACATCCTTTACTATCCCCAAATCTATTGATAAGGCAGTGGGGATGCAGCTTGTTCTTACAGATATGGTACTCAAGTGGAGGATGAGCCTACTTTGGTACAGAAAGGTTTTTTAGCAAGCACTTTCATCCATCTTGCCTCAATTTCCAGGTTTGCAAAATGATTACTATTGATACTTAGCTTAATTCTAAACCAATTCAATTAAATCTAATAAGCATTGGGGAATAGGGGAAGAAACAATCCATCCACAAATATGTATATGCAGAGAAAATAAAATTCAATTTCAGTCAGTAAATCAACAGCCCTTCCTTATTAAGCCCTCAATATGTGCCAAATTCTGGGATTAAAAACAAAGGCAAAAACACAATCATTGCTTTCAAGAACCTCATAGTCTGATGATGTCAGACAAGGGAAAGCGCTAATAAGAAGGAAAAACAGGAATATCTCACAAAGGAGATAGTACCAGAGTTATATTTTGAAGGGAGCAAGAGAAATTATCTGAAGACCATCTGTATTTTTGTTATCTGATATTTGTGTCAGTTAATGTTGCTGCTCCTTTCTCTGTTAACTATACAAGGGATTAAACGTGGTTTCAACATGTGAATTAATCCATTTTAATAAAATGTGATATCACTACCCATTATACTAAACAAAGACAAATAGCTGATCGTTATAAGTTTATTCTACTGTACTTAATAGTATTCCACGAATATGATATTAAATGTTCTAGAATACTGATTGGTGTATTGCAGTATAGGTAAATGACACTAAGGAAGTACCTGATGGTCAGGCATATAATATAGAGACTATATTATATTATAACTATATTTATATGTATATATATATATATCTACAAGGGGAAAGATGAAACCTAAATATCTCTATACTGAAGAACCCGGTGATAATAAGATCTTCTGAGTCATTGATATGGATTGAGATTTTGTAAATAAACTAGCTAAACTCAGAAATAGTTCTAGTAGCAGTGAGTGAGCTAAAATGACTGTACAGGGGCAGCTAGATGGCGCAGTGGATAGAGCACCAGCCCTGAAGTCAGGAGGACCTGAGTTCAAATCTGGTCTCAGACACTTAACACTTCCTAGCTGTGTGACCCTGGGCAAGTCACTTAACCCCAATTGCCTCAGAAAAAAGCAAAAAAAAAAAAAAATGACTGTACAAAGAGTCTAAACCACTATTTTGATGGCTGAACTTGAACATAATAGTCAGCTTATAGAATGGTCCACATTGAGATTATAATGTATCTAATGGTCTAACTGGAAAAAGAAAATATAAAATTATTTAAGGCCATTAAAGCTAGACTATAGAAATTGTCAACAATGTGAACTCTCTCATAGCTAAATGACCTGCAGTAGCATCTATTTTACATAAATGAATATGAACCATGAGCACTTGGCAAAAGAAGCTTTTTTCACAGAAGGAATAAGGAAGTTAACAGTCTCATTGACTCTATATTAATAAAATAACATGTGCCATATTGTGCTCAGTTCAGGGCAACATATTTGAAAAGGAAAATTAACAAAATAGAATGTATCCAGAAGATGACCAGGATGGTGGCTTTTCTGAATCTATATTAAAAAGAACAAAAAAAGAAGCTAAGGATGTTCTTGGTGGAAAAGGGAAGCCTTTTGAGGGATATAGGAACTTTATTTAAATACCTAAAATTATACTATGTAAGTGAAAGTTGAGCTTTGCCACCTATATTTCTAGAGGCAGCATGGCATAATGCATAAAAAAATTGCCCTCAAAGCAAAGAAGACCTAGTTTCAATTCCCACTTCTGCCATATAATGACAAGTCACCTAATCTCTCAGTAACCTAGACAACTCTTTAAGGTTATAAATGTGTCAATCTGCATTGATAGTGTAAATTTTCTCACCTGATAGTTCCCTATACCCCAACTTCTTAAACTGTGAGTTGAAATTCCATATGAGTTTCATAACTGAATGTAGGGGATCAGGAAATTATGATTTATTAACAGCAAATATTTGGTTTGTATACTTATTTTATATTCCTATGTACCTTGGGTTTCATAAAATTTTCTTGAATGAAAAGGTATCATTAGTGGAAAAAAAAGTTTAAGAAATCCTACCCTATATATGAATGTAATGGAATATTATTGTTCTATAAGAAACAATCAGCAGGTTGATCTCAGAAAGACCTGGAGACACTACATACAGTGATGCCAAGTGAAATTAGTAGAACCAAAAGAACATTGTACACAGCAACAACAAAATTAGTGATAATCAACTGTGATGGACTTGGCTCTTTTCAACAATTAGGAGATTCAATGCAATTCCAAAAGACTTGTGATGGAGAAAACCATCTGCATCCAAAGAGAGTACTATGGGGACTGAATGTAAATCACAACATAATATTTTCACTTATTTTGCTATTGTTTGCTTGCTTTTTTCTCATTTTTTCTTTTTTGATCTGATTTTTCTTGTGTAGCATGATAAATGTCTAAATATGTTTAGAATCATTGCACATGTTTAATGTGTATTGGATTACTTGCTATCTAAGGGAGAAGAGTGTGGAGAAAGGAGGAGAAAAATTTGGAATACAAGAAAATTTTGGACAAGGTTTTGCAAAAGTAAATATTGAAAACTATCTTTGCATGTATTTTGAAAGTGAAAAGCTGTTATTTAAAAAAAGAAATCCTACCCTGTTTTAATGAAACCACAGATCTGATCCCCATATCCCTATGTCTCTAATGGCAGAAAGATAACAAAGGACAGAAGCAGCGGTAGCAAGGAGCCAGCTCAAACTTGTTCCAGAGGCGATTGTTAAAAATTTAGCTTGAACATTTACATCTTGAAAATCAGCAATCAATACAAATCAGAGCTTGATATATTGTTTTGTTGATTATCTAGACTTAAGAAAGTCATGGAAAAATGCTAATAATGCAAATTAAATTTAAAAAAGGCTACCTGCAGTAGCTGTTTGTTAAACATTTATGAGTCTTCCCCTGTAGAGGAAAATAGATTTGATTTCAAAATAAGGACGAACTTTCTAACAGAGCTTTCCCAGACATGTCATGGACATCTTTGCAAAGTGTCAAATTCCTTATTACTAGAGGTCTTCAAGGAAAGGCTGGTCACCATTCATAACTATGGACATAGAAAGTAGATAGAAAATTGAACTAAATAACATTTCTTTTCAAAGATTTTTTCCAAGCTGAAAAGAAAAGCTCATCAGTATTTTCAATACTACTACTAATAAATTAATGTGAATAAATCACAAAAATCCACATATAATTCCACAGTAGAACCAAAAGCAATTATCTATATTTTCCATTGTCTGCATCTCTTGGGAGCAGCCAGCCACAAGATAAAGCTTTTAGTCATAAAAACTTATCCCTTAGGAAAAAAGGTCCAGAGATTTAGTATGTTCTCCCTCAGAAGGATAAATCCAATATGCAGTTCCTATGGTTGCCATAACAGTTCTTGAGAGAGTTTCCAATAATTGTGAATAACTAAAATCATGAATTAATAGATATTGGTGTTCAAAGGGTTTTTTTACATATAGAAATAGTGTCAGCATTAAACTTAATATATGTAGCAGAATTAGAGCTTTTTCCTCCTTGAACTGGCTCAACAGATGATTTCATTCAGAAGGTATAGCAATGGTCGTCCATCACTTTTCTCTGACTAGGACTTGAGAACCAGAAATCCAGAGAAAAGATTTGTTGTCAGAATTTAGGTGTGTGTATAGGCTGGTTGAATTTTTCATGACTCTTAAGAATGCCACCAGTTTATCAAGGAATGTCTTTATTCTTTCTGACACATGCCTCTTATTTTTT
>JAJPUD010024562.1:0-18587 GCA_023553655.1 Myrmecobius fasciatus
TATTCCATTTTATTTCTGCTTCAGAGGCTGAGTTGAGACTATGAACAAAAAGTTGTGCACCAACAGTCCTTTGTTTTCATCTTGGCTGTAGCTTTTCAAGTTAAATATTATCATCAGTGGGATAGTTTACTTTGATGCTGTTTTTAATCTTGGTGAAAGCATTTGACAACAATGCTGAAAACACCATGCTAAAAAGATTGGGGGAAACACCGACTCTGCTTTCCTCCACTGATAACTAGAAAAGAACAGCATTATCCCTTATCTAGAATCTATTCAAAAATGGCATCATGAAACTGCCAAACAATATTGATGAATTTTTCTGGGCAATCAAAATTTGCCATGATACACAATCTCTTAGGATTGACAGTATTAGAGGTCTTGGTCAGATTGGTGAACATTGTGCACAGACCTCTGTTCTGCTCCTGGAATTTCTGCTGGTGTTATCAGGCAGCAAAAACCATGTCAACCATCCCTTGGCCCTTTCTGAATTCACAGCGACTCATGTAGATGACTGTCTTCCAGGCAAGAAATTAGTCATTTTAAGGAAGACTATGACAAGAATTTTGCCAACAGTGACCAAAAGAAAGAACCTTCCGCACTTGGCTGTGATTGGGGACAATCTATTTCCTTTTCCTTTAAAAATGAAGAATGGAAGCATTCTTGATTTCTTGAGGAATGACTTTCTATTGCTATTTAACCTGGAAGATTTCAATCAGCCTTTGGATGAGCAGTGGGACTCCTTCCATTTTGATCTTTACTGGAATGGAATTAACAATAAGCACTTTGCCACTTAAGAGAAAATTAATGGCCTTCAATACTTTTTCTTCATTTGGAAGTTTAACTAGAGGCTAATTTCAACCTGAGGTAAATGGTCAATTATTTCAGCATTTATGATGATGATCTCTTGAGAACATTATGAACATGCCCTGCCCAGTTCTCTAGAACCATATCCTTATCACTGATCAGTGTGGTAACATCATCGTTTAGTAGTTGAGATGCATTGAAAGTTCTTGGTCCATAAATTGTGTCCAGGGCATGGTAGAAGCATTTTGGATTTGGATTGTCACTATCAATGTAAAACTGAATCCCATCTCCCTTCCTATTGAGCCAAGCATCCTGCATCTTTCTGAACTTCACTTACCTTTGATAGAGTTAAACATTGCCTTCTCAGAGATGACAAACTGTCCTTTGTTAAACCCTGTGGAGTTCTCAATTTTCATTTAGTGATTTCTGAATTATCTTGTCAACTTTTTCAAGACAAACTAGATGTTTGAAAGTGTTCTGGCACAGATAAACAAATAGAATGCTATAAGTTTCTAAAATCTCTAAATCACCAAATCTCTAATAACCATTTGCTCCTTTTTCTGTTTCACTGTTGCCAACTGTGTTTTGACTCAGCTTTCCCTCCAAGTCATTAGTAAACTGTTCACACATAGAGAAGTACATAAAGAGCATAATTGCCATTTTCAGAAAAGTGTCATGCTACCATCATCATTACATATGGCTCTATCATGATGAACCTTGATGAGGTCAAAGAAATATTTTATGAAGACCTGAATATATTCAACCTCAAGGTGTTGAAAAATGCCAAGCTTTATAATTCTGAGTAACTTTAACACCATAGTAAGCACAGCCTATCACATATGGCAACAAGACCTTGAGAGGAATTGAGTCTGAAATAGCAACAACAGCACTTACTGTGAAGATTTGTGTGTCTCATGACACCTATGCCAACTTCACAGTGCTCCTTATCATTGTGGAAACTTCAGAAAAATTTATATCTAGCTCCCACTTCTGGAAATTGCCTTCATTTTTCAGCCTTGTTTCATTCAAGATGACTGTTTGGATGCAGGACCTGCTGAATGCTCTTGCAACAAGAGTTGTTTGTCTTTCAGGGCTGTTGGATTTTATATTGACCAAACTAAGCATGTACACATTCCATGTACAGATTGTGAATGGCATCATCTTCCAAAAAGATTTTGTACCTTTTTAGTCTTAACAACAGAATGAGATCCCCTCCTTCCATGTAAGCAAGTTAGGTGAAGCAGACAATTTTAGGGCACCTTCTTTGTGCCATGGGGTGAGTAGTGTGTTTTTTTTTTTCTTTTTGCTGAGGCAATTGAAAAGTTAAGTGACTTGCCCAAGGTCACACAGCTAGGGGATGTTAAGTGTCTGAGACCAGATTTGAGCTCAGGTCCTCCTGACTTCAGGGCTGGTACTCTATCCACTGTGCCACCTAGCTGCCTCAAGTAGTATGGTTCTTAAAAAGATTGCTCCAACACCCATGGAGCTGCTGAATCTCACTGCTGCTTTAGTCCAGTGAGAAAATTATGGTCAGGGCCACCTGTGTGGAGAATTGTGTCTACAACTCCTAGCTTATACACACCCATAGCTTATTATTAGCCCATCAGACAGGTAAAACAGTAAAACTGTAGCATAGTAAAATAACATAATAGTAAGAGTATAAAATATTTAAATAGTAAGATAAGGAAATAATATAATAGTAAACTGCTATGAAGAATTCCTTTTGGATTTTGAGTAAGACAGAATGGCACAAAATCTTAAGCCTCACTCTTTCTTCTAGGGTCACCAAGGTGGCAAAACAAAAGTCAAGATGACTGGTCATGGTCTAGGATGCAGTAGATGAAATTGACATCTCTGATGATCTGATCATCCTTTAAGGGCTCCAACATGTCTGCTTCAATCACCTTCATCACAATTGGAACAAATCATTCACATTCACTTATTCTGCCAGGGGAAATCTTTATATGACTAATAGGATTGCTATTCCCCTAATTTACTCATGGGTTTGAGGTCCATTTATTGCCATCGACCTGGTTTAGTCTTTCTTCCAAGACAGTTTTACTGTGGCTTGCACATGCTATAGTTTCTTAGGACCTTAGGTGAGAATTGGGTAGAGATGGATACCAAAGGTTGATGAGGAGCCCTGAAAAGGGCTCAACAAGCACTCATGCCAGAGGTACTCCCTGAGGACCCCATATACCACAGATATAATATAAGCTCCTTGAAAGCAGTACTTTGAGCTTTTAATTTTTTTAATGACTTACATTTATAAGCACCTAATAAATGCTTTTTTAAACTTATTTCTTTAATTTTGCATTTCTTAAAATATGTTTATATCTAACTCACACCCTCAGCAATTAATTACTTTATAGCAGAAAAAATATATTTTCCCAATAACCATAGTACTTTTAATTACTTTTATTGATCCCCAACACCATCTCTCTTTTATTTATTGTCTCATAAAAATATAATGCTAAGTACCAGAGATATAAAGAAAAGAAAAATAATTGTTGTCTCAAGCTCACACTCTAATAAGGGAAACAAGTATTTATGTTTAATACTTATGTATAATTATGTATAAACAAAAGATTTAATAGGTAAACATAAAATAATCTCAGAAGAAAGGCCTTATTATTAAAAGGGACTAGGAAAGCCTTCTCTTAGAAGGTGGGATTTTTAGCTGAGATGTGAGGAAATATAGGGAATCTAGAATGCAGAGGCAAGAGCAGCAGAAGTTTGAGATATGGAACTAGTCAAAATGCATATGAAGAGGTAGAGTATATTGTGCAAGAAATAGTAAGGAGGCCAGTGTTAACATATCTCAGAGTATGTGAAGGAGAATAATGCTTAAGAAAAATGGAGCAGTAAGAATGGTTCATGTAATGAAAGGTTTTAAAAACCAAACGGAGCATTTTACATTTGATTGTACCGACAGGAGCCACAGGAGTTTATTGAAATAACATGGTTAGACCTGCTATTTAGGAAAATAATTTTAACAACTGAATGGGATTTACTATAATGGGGAGAGATTTGAGACAGAGAACAAGAAGTCTAGGGCCTACACCAGACTGGTGGAGGTATTAGAGAAGAGACACTACAAAGATAAGCTAGATGAGACTTGGATATAAATTAAATCTGTGAGAGAAAAAACATGAAAAAAATATTGTTTTGGGCAAAGAACTGTGCTAAGCACTCAAGATAAAATAAGAATGTTAGAGCCTCTCAAGAAGCTTACATTCTAGTTGATGAAGATCAGACATGTAGAAAAGTGATATCTAGATATCTAGGGTTTTGTTTGTTTGTTTTAGAAAGTTGCAGAGTAGTGGACAGTACCAATAGGGAATAGATTAACAATTCTATTCCAGTAAAAATAAAAGTATGGATTTGATTATGGTGCTGATGCTGAGAAGAGAGGTGAGAAAGAAGATATGACTATAATAGCAGGGTGGTGTGAGAAGATGGGAATTGGGAGTATTTAATTCAGAGAAGAAAAGACTTAAAGGCAAGATGAGGAATGATAAAAATCTTCAAAATTTGAAGGGACTCATATGGAAGAGATATTACATTTATTCTACTTTGCCTAAGATTACAGAACAAGAAACAGAGTAGAAGTTAGAGAGAGGCATATTCCCACTTTATATAAGGAAAAACTTCCTAAGAAATCTCCTTAGAAAAAGAAATGGCTCACCTTAAAGAACAATGGAGTGCTCAATAGAGTTTTTCAAGTAAAGGTTGGATGACTAATTGTTGGAGATGTTATTGAAAAGACTATTGTTCAAGATTGTTTCACATGATTGTAGACAATTCAACAAGCATTTATAAAGTGTTTACAATGGACTAGATACTAAGTGCTGGGCATACAAAGACAAACAAAAGAAATATAGTCCCTGCCCTCAAAAATCTTACTTTCTAATTTTAGGGAAAACACAACACATAAAAGGGAGTTAAATGAGGAATGGAGGGGCCAGGAAGGTATCCTTTTTGGGTCGTGGCAGCAAAGCCCAGAGTCAGAAGTATATTTGTGAGGGGAATAAAGCATAGCCAAGCCTTACCTGTCCCCAAAATGGAGAGTAATAGGAGAAGAGAAACAACATGGTGAAGGAATGTTGCAAAGTAATAAAGTCTTGGACAATGAAAGAAGGACAAGGATGAAGAGGTATGGCAGTCAAATCAGAAGTGAAATTGGCAAGGAAATATAGATGTACTATATAGATGGTTGCTATGCTTCCTTGCCACTCTATGTAGGCTTTCAATGCTGTAATCTTCTTTTCTAATTCTTCTATCTTTCCAACAGCTCTTAGGTACCATTTGAAACAAAATTAGTTGTTATATAAGCTTCTCCAAGATATTATTTTGATAAATGGAACACAAAGTCAAGAATGCTATTCAAGCAATATGGACATAGTAGGCATCCTAGATGACTAGCCCAAGCCACAATTACTCTCAATTATTAGGTGAAATTAAATAAAATCTTTCCCCACCTCTGCCCCATGTACTGAGATACTGACAGCTATATAACATGTTACTCTCTCAGTAGTTCCCTGTAGAGTATATATAAGCTAGGAAAATATGTGTGATCCATGATCTATTGGTAATGGAAGAGAAATCTAAAGGTGAAACAAATATATACACAGGTGAATTTATTTTCATCACAGTCCTCAAGTAGCTCTGTGTTTTCAAAACTAGCATATCTGCAGAACTTTCACATACATTTTTAGAAAGAAATGTATAATGTATAAGCCACTTGATAGTATTAAGCCAGGTGTCAGGCTGAATGTCAAACATTGAGATGCAGTGGAGAAATCCCTAGTTTTGAAGTCCAAGTACCTGGTTTTAAATCCTGGCTCTATCTATCCTTTATGAACAATGGCAAATCATACACCTCCTCAAGGCTTTTGGTTTCCTTTGCTGAAACTGGAATAGTTGCTCTTAATTGTCCTTACCAGGATTAAATTCTGTGATTCTAGTTTCTACATATTTAAAAATCTACTAATTCAGAGGTTCTTAATCTGTCTTTCATGAACTTAACAAGAAATAGTTTAATATATATGGTTTTTTTGTAACCTTATTCATTTTATGCATTTAAAAACATTAATCTGAGAAAAGGACCAAAGGCTTCAATAGATTTTCACACACACACAAACACACACACACACACACACACACACACAAAGAGGGAAAGAGAGAGAGAGAGAGAGAAATTAAGAAATCTTGTATTAAAGAATGGTACACTTTCTAATGACTAAAATCAATACAGCTGGGTATTGTTTTCATATACTATAAAGGTACAAATGCATAGTGAAACATTTGTCATATACTAGGTAATTTTTTTCCAGTATTTTTCCTTTCTTCTAAGAAAGATGAGGTCTCCTATGAGTCAAGCTGTCTTTGGTCCAAGTTTCATCACATATTGGTCCTATTTCTTGACTTTTCCATTATTAGTTGTATTTACTCATCATCAGAGTGATGTAGTGAAACCCCATTGCCCTGATTGTGGATAAGATACAGAGGATTCCTTTAGAAAAGTTGGTTGGAGGGAAGAAAACAAAATACTAATAAGTGTGAGATTAACTTAATCCTGGAACCCACTTTGCTTGAAATAGTTTAATAATCAGTGAATATTAACCTGGTCCTCTAAGATTATTCAAAATTAGTTGCTATTGTCCACCAAAATTGAACATCTTTCTATTCCTCATTCACACCATCATCAATTTTTCCCAAATCACTCCCTCTCCTATAGAACCAACTTCTAAAATATAGTATTTTTTTTTCAAGAAAAAAGGGGAGAAAGTCAATATAACTGATTGATTCATTTAAAAAAATCTAAAAATGTATGCAGTATCAAACATTTATGGATCTCCCACCTCGTTAAGAATGGGCTGGAATTTTCTTTCATTTTTTTTCTTTTGAGCCCTGTTTGTTCCTTATAACTTTGCAACATTCACTTTTATTATTTCTTTCATTCTTTCTATTTACAATTTTAAAATCATAAATGGTCAAAGGATATGAACAGATAATTTTCAGGTCATGAAATTAAAATTGTCTATAGTTATAATAAAAAATACTCTAAATCACTATTGATTAGGGAAATGCACATTTAAACAACTCTGAGGTACCACCTCAAACCTCTCAGATTGGCTAAGATGACAGTAAAAGATAATGAAAAATGTTGGGGAAGATATAGGAAAACGGACAATAATGCATTGTTTGCTGAGATATGAAATGATCCAATCATTCTGGAAAGTAATCTGGCACTATAACCAAAAAGCCATAAACTGTGCATACCCTCTGACCCAGCAGAGATATTACTGGTTTCTGTATCCCAAGGAAACCATAAAGAAGGAGAAAGGACCCACATGTGCAAAAATGTTTAAAGCAGCTCTTTTTGAGGTAGCAAAGAATTGGAAAATGAGTAGAGGCCCATCAGTTGGCAAACATTGTGATATATGAAGATAATGAACATAATGAACAAGCTGATTTTAGAAAGGACTGGAAAAACCAAGATGGCTGAGTGAAGCCAGAAAACTGCTCAAGATCTCCCAGTTTCCCGCAAAAACTATATGAAACCAAGTCTATGAACAGTCTGACCGAATGAAACTATTCTCCCACTCAAGATACACTGGAAAAACTTTAAGAAAGGTCAAACTCAAGTTGTGGCATATAAAGATATGGAATATTATTGTTTTATAAAAATGATCAACAAGCTGCTTTTAGAAAGGCCTGAAAAGATTTTACATGAACTGATGCTGAGCAAACAAGCAGAACCAGGAACACATTCTATACAATTAAAGCAAAACTGTGTGATGATCAATTATGAAAGACTTGGTTCTTCTCAATGATTCAGTTATTCAAAAAAATCCCAATAAACTTTGGACACAAAATCTACATCCAAAAAAAGAACTAAAGAGACTGAATGAAAATCAAAACAGGCTATGTTCACTTCTTTTTTTCTGATTTTTTTCTCTCTCGCATTTTTTTTCTTTTGCTTTGATTTTTCTCTCTCAACATGATTCAAAAAGTTCATCTAATGTCCTCTTCTATGCGAAGTTTTTTCCTAATTCCCCAAAACTTCTCCTGCTTGCTCCTGGTTAGTCATCTGCTCTCCCACAGAAGGCTCATTTTCTCCTTCAAGGCATCATAATATGCTTCTTAAATGGTCTTCCTCAGAATTGACTCTTCTGCATAGGTGATAAGGGATGTCCTCTCTCAGTGCACAGCATTCACAGTATGCCTCAACCAATAGCCATTACTGTGAGGATGGGGTCCTTTCTTTTAATTGGCCAAATTCAATTGTACTTGTGTAAAAAAGCAATGAATTCTTCTTTATGCTAGAATTTAACTCTTTTCAATTGTCTCATATTTATAAGAATTCATACCATTCTCCAATCGATAAATGGTCAAAGGATATGAACAATTTTCAGATGATGAAATTAAAACTATTTCTAGTCATATGAAAAGTTGCTCCAAATCACTATTGATCAGAGAAATGCAAATTAAGACAATTCTGAGATACCACTAGATACCTGTCTGATTGGCTAAAATGACAGGAAAAGATAACAATGAATGTTGGAGGGGATGTGGGAAAACTGGGACACTGATACATTGTTGGTGGAACTGTGAACGGATCCAGCCATTCTGGAGAGCAATTTGGAACTATGCTCGAAAAGTTATCAAACTGTGCATACCCTTTGACCCAGCAGTGTTTCTATTGGGCTTATATCCCAAAGAGATCTTAGAGGAGGAGAAAAGACCCACATGTGCAAGAATGTTTGTGGCAGCTCTTTTTGCAGTGGCTAGAAACTGGAAACTGAATGGATGCCCATCAATTAGAGAATGGCTGAATAAATTATGGCATATGAATGTTATGGAATATTATTGTTCTGTAAGAAACAACCAGCAGGATGATTTCAGAGAGGCCTAGAGAGACTTGCATGAACTGATGCTGAGTGAAACGAGCAGAACCAGGAGATCATCATACACAGCAACAACAGTATTACATGATCAATTCTGATGGACCTGGCTCTCTTCAACAATGAAATGTCTCAAACCAGTTCTAATTGTTCAGTGAAGAAGTAAGCCATATACACCCAGAGAGAGGGATATGAATGTGCTCCACAACATAACATTTTCATGATCTCTATCGATGTTTGCTTTCATTAGGTTTACCTTTTCAGATTTTTTTCTTGTAGATCCAACTTTTCTTGCACAGCAAGATAACTAAAAATATGTATACACATATTTGAAAATAGAATTTAACTTTTTTCCATTTCCTCAGGAATGTCATTTAGGAGACAATGTATTGTTGCCTTGGTAGAGGAAATAAACCTCTTGAGAGAGCAGATCTCCACAGGTGGAAGCACTAAGTGTCTTTACATTTTGGCAAATTGCTTTATAATTATTTCATTACCTATTCATAGAATCTGCAAGTAATATGGACTCTGGGATTATTCCAATGTATTTGATAAGGGCAACAGAAACTAAATAGCAAGTTAAACATATTATTTGGGGAAGGGATTTATACTTCATGCTTAATGACACCTTTCATTTTAATAAAAGATTATAAGAGTTTGTGCTAACAAGGTGCTTGGGGAAATCTAGTTCAGCCCCTCATTTTATCAATGAGGAAACTGAGTCTCAGAATGGGAAATTCTTTTCTCAAAGTCACACATATAGTAGGAATACCTTTGTTATAGGAAGACACAGTATCTGTCTCAACACTTATTGGAAGCAAGGTGGTTCGATGGATGAAGGGCTAACCCTGAAGTCAGGAGGACTTGAATTCAAATTTGGCCTCAGAAACTTACTAGCTGGGTGATCCTGGGCAAGCCATTTAACCCCATTTTCTTTAGTTTCCTCATCTGTAAAATGAACTGGAGAAAGGAATAACCAACAACTCTAATAAAACCTCAAATGTGATAAAGTCAAATACAACTAATACTTATTGTATATAAACCCCATGGCTGTTCACTCCTTTGGAGAGACATCTGTATCCTTGTCTCTCTTGACTATGAATCAAGTGTCCTCATTCTTTCCTGCTGACCTGAAAAGTTTCAAATGAAGCCACAAGGTAGAACCCGAATGTATTTAAATTGCCAATTGCCTGCTACTTTTAGCATTCACTGACCCTTCTGCTTTTTTGAACAATTCTAGTTTCCCAAAACATCTATAATAAACTGGAACACATGTGCACAGGAAAGTAAATACAACAGAAACAAAGATAAGCAAATGTGAAGAAAGACAGCATTAAATGGGTGAGAGAAAGAGATAAGAAATGGCTTTAAGGAGGAGGTAACATATAAGGATTCTAAAAGGTAAAAATGATGAAGGAGTTCAATTTTTATACTACATATCTGTGTTAATGTACAGAGACAAGGGCTTGATCATTGAAATCAGGGAATAGATATCTAGCAGTTTACTTTTATGAAAACACAGAGTGCTTGAAGAGAAATAATATGAAAAAGTCTAGAAATTCAGAAGAGGTCCAAACTTTGGAGGGCATTTCTAAAATACATAAAGCACTTGTAGATATTAAAATGCTCTGTAAATGTCAGCTATGATTATCTTCTCCATGAATGATTTTTAAAGGGCTAGATCGTTTCTTTTCTTTACTAGATGTTTTTGTTTGTTTTGTTTAATTTGTATTTGTTGTCATTATGAACTCTCCTGCACTCTTCAAAGTAGAAAAAATAAATAATTGCTTCAAGATTTTGAGAAGCATTCCAAACCCTCCTTATTCCTTCAAAGAAGCCTAATTAACTATAGTGAGACCTGAGTCTGGAGAAAAAGACCAAGTTTGTCTTTTATTGTTTGTTAATATTTTGAGGGGGAAGGGAAAGAGAGTAGAGAGATAGAGACTAGATCTGATACAATTTTTTATATTTGTCATGGACCTTTTTAGCAATCTGGTGAAGTCTATGAACCCCTCCTTATAATAAGATTTTAAAATGCATAAAATAAAATACATAGTATAACAATTATATTAGTCTAATTGTATCAGTGATTCTAAATTAAATTATATTAACCACAGTAATTAAATGTTTGAAACAAATCACAAACTTCTTGAGTGACTACACCAAATTTTATTTCTCTGAATCTGGGGAGCAGTTGCAAGGCAGTATATATGGGCTATCTGGTTTTCACAGTATATGTAGCTGTTGGGTACTCAGTGATTGATGACTAATAAATGTGCCCAATAGAAAGAGAAAATTAGTGGAAATATATACTTTATTGTAGAAGTGATGTTGTGAATAATGGAAAAAATATTAGACTCTAAGTCAGAAGAATAAGCTTTGAATCCCTTGTCACCACTTAGGAGCTATGAGACTTTTAGTCAAGGTAATTGAACTTCCTTATCTAAATAACAGGGATAATGGAATTTACACTATTAACTCACAGTGAAGTTGTAAGGATGAAATGAACTAATGTAAGTAAAGTGGTTTACAAGGAGTACTATTTTAAAAACTTATTAGCAAAAGGGATAGTGATTAGACCCATTATTTTATTGGTTTAGGGAATACCAACATGAGAAAACACAGGACAACAAATTCTTTACCAGGTATAGTTTCAGAAAGCTTCTGGGGCACTTGATAGGCAAAGCGACATATAACGTGTCAGAGTTGGGACTTGAATGTAGTTGTAAGGCTACATTCTACTCACTATGTCAAGATGTCTAGTTATTAAATGATCATATAACTGTAAGGGAGGAATTAGAAAATTAGTATAGTGGGCTGAAATTAAAATTAGTATAACTACTTCACTAGCCCCATTAGATTTGCTGTATCTTTATCCCATTTCAGTACTGGTCAGTTCCTCCTTTAGGAATGTAGGGAGACAGAGGAAAAACAAAGCTTAACCATGCCTAGATAAATCAGGCTTTCTTCTGAGCTAGATGGGACCTTAGAAATAAAGAAAGAGAAAGAGGGTTATATATTTGAAAGGGTAATAAGTTGTCAGTCAAGAGATAGGAGTTTGATTTTTGATTCTACTCATTATCTACGTGACCTTTAAAAAGTCCCTTTGCATATCTGAATATCATTTTCCTCTCCTGTAAAAAAAAAAAAAAAAGAGTTGAACTAGATCATAGAATCAAATATTTATAGTGGAATAGACCCTTTTAAACATTTCTCTATTTTACAGATGACTTAATTTATGCAAAAAATCATATTGATTAAATCCAGCATAGTGCAAATTTATGAGGAAACTGAGGCACAGAAAGATTAAATGGGTTACCCAGGATTATATAGAGAAATTGCCAGGACCAAGGCTTGAACATAGGTTCTCTGTAGCCAAATCTATTGATTTTTTTCCACTCTTATTTCTATGATCACTTTAAAATGTATTCTCTTTCCCATGCATATAGACCATGTTTATAGTACCAACATTGGTTCATAGAAATTCAATCTCCAAAGAAAGAGAGATAAAATAGTATTAAATCTAATATCATTTTACATTAAATATTATAACTTACTAAACACATTTTATCATCTTAAATAGATTGAAACCATACATATTAATATAAATCACTTAATAATTTATAGAACTTACTTTCCAAAAGTGCAACAGAATGATATATACAGGGTAAGTAATGAATATCAATGATGAAAATCATTTAAAACTAACTGCCAGTCTGGATGCAGAAGATTAAATGAGGCATACAGCTTGAATTATCTGAGAGTTCTGAAAAGTTTTATATATTTACCTTTGCCATTCCAGTGAGAATATTTTTCATGCTCTATAAATAATGAGCAAGCTTCTGAAATATTTTGATTCTCTTTTGTTTCATTAGAAAGAGAAAATGGGAAATGATACAAAAGCAAATTCAAATCTTTCAAACCTCAACTCTTAAGAAAGAGTCATGTTAAAATATTATCTAAAATTCTGAATCTTAAATTTGAGAAGATGATGACAAAAAAAGTCAAACCAATAATTCCATTACTCATTAGACCTATACATAAACTTTTATATTTTCTACTTCAATTTAATAGTTTCCTGATTACATAGTCATGGGTAAGTCATTTAATGTAGCTGAGTTTCAATTTCTACAGCAGTAAAATGGACCATATATGGTGTAAATCATTTAATTTAACAAGGATTCATTACATACCTGACAAAAGACAGTGTTGTAGATGGTAGGTAGACAGAGAAAAAAAATTACTTGAGTAATACAATAATCAATAAATACAAAGTATCTGTATAATTGCAAAATATTTTCAGGTTAGAGAAAGTACAACTTTCTCTCCCAGTAACAATAGGGAGGAATATAAAAGACTCTGTAGAGGAAAAAGCCTTGAAGGAAATCAAAAATAGCAGAAGGAAAAGAGAAGAACAATATTTCAAATTTAGAATGTTCAAAGGTATGGAAGGTGTAAGGGAAGAGAAGGGAATAAGTGCCTTCTATATAGTGCCTACTATATGCCAGTCACTATTCTAAATACTTTAGATGGAATATTGTATATATGGGGGGGGGGGGAAGGAATCAAATAGGTCAGAGCTTTACCACAGAAGGAGAGTGAAATAAGAGGTAGATTTTTGGTAGCTTATGATTTCCAGATTTTTAGAATTAGAATTCTAGTCTTTAGATGAACATTAATGAGACTGTCCAATACACACCACATCCATATCCCCAAGAAAAAGAAAAAAAGGAAAAAAAATCATGAGTTCATCTCCTGCCCTCTCTTTCCACTTATAAAAGACACTTTTCATGAGAAGTGGTTATGAACCAAAAATAAATAAATAAAAAATTATCACCTGGTTGTTAGCATTGCAATGAGGATCCTCTTTATTAACCTTGGCTAGTCTATAGTATTGTATGTAAAACTTTTCAAACTTGGTGAGATCCTTCAAAGATTGTTCTACATTGAAATTATTTACAAGAATTCTGGGTTACTATGTTAGACATTAGAGGTGGATTTAGGTAGAGTTACATTGTGCTAAAATTTCCAAAAAACACAAAAAGATGTCATTACAATTTTTTTTTCTCATTTGTTGTATACAGACAAATGGCAAACACGGACAACTATCAATGGAATATCCTACAAGTATTCTCCACTTTTATCCAATATTGTCCAGAAAACTAGACGTAACCTAGTAGATTGAATACATCCACTATAAAGGATCCATAGGAGAAAATGGACAAGAGCAGCAATGTAAAGTATAATACTGGAAAACAGCTCTTGAGAATAGAGGATTTAAGTTAAAGTGGTTCAAATCCTGTCCTTGATACTTATATCAATATAACCTTGAACAAGTCCCCTCAGGACTTATTTTTCTGATTTGTAAAATGAAGAGCTTCACTGGGATCTGGACAACAAGGGTGAGCTGAGATCTTTTTTTTTTTTGGGGGGGGGAAGTAACATTAACAGTAATGAGATATATATCGATTAAGTCAGGCATTTGATTATAACAAGAATGTGGAATAGCTACAATCATATGAAAACTCAAAGGATGATTAATATTGCAACCTCCAAATTATAACTCTAATGTCTTAATGTTTTTATTATTTATCTAAGGAAAATATTTGAACTAGAAATATCGGGATCAGAGGATGATAAAATGCTCCTTGTATTGACATAACACTTTGCTTACTTGTCTTGCTTGTAGCTGTTAATATTTCACAAAACCATATTTCAGAGGGCAAAAGTAAAAAATGAGAATTCTATCACAGAGAATTATTTTATTTCCCCTTTTTGGACTTTTATGTCTTCTTTTGGAATTTTATATAGAAAGCAAATACTTTCTAACAATATCATTTTCTCCTAATTTTATGTTAATGATTTAGAACTAGGAGAAAGTCTTGATGATGGCAGAGTAGGGGGAGGAGGAGAAAAGAAAATTTTGATAACCGAGTTCAGATCAATTCTCAATTAACTATTTGTTTTAATTTTAGTTTCTAATCTGTCACCTCTAAATTTGAAAAGAATTGATAGAGGTAAAAGACTGAAGTCAGAAAAAAATTTTAGAAGAGTGGGATGGAATTGATTTAGATTATCATTTTTTAAGTATCTATATTTTCTGGGAAGACAGATTGACAACTATATTATAATCTGTCTTCTGAGTTTCCTGAAGCTCTGAGAAATCATGTGATTTCTTCAGTATCATCCAGCCTATATGCATTAAAGGAAAATCTTGAACTTCAATCTTCCTGACAAATAGACAAATAGTTGGGCCTTCTATCCACAATACCATGCTACTTCTCAATAATTTTCTAAAAAAGAAAAGGATCATAGAAAAAAATATATATATATAACAATTAGGTAGAGTTTGCATAGTATTTTATGATTTACAAAGTGCTTTTTATGTCTTGTCACATTTAACTTCAAAACAACCCTGAAAGATAATTCCATTATTATCCCCACTTTATAGATAAAGGAATTGAGACTGATAAAGTTTGTGGTGAGTTCTTGTAATTGGTTACTCACATAGCTATCCAGGTAGTGTCTGAGGAATTCAGGTTTTCCTGACCTGGAATCCGTTTAGGTTGTAAGTTCATTAACAATAGGGACTGACCATAGTTTTATCTTTAGGACTTAGTATAGTGTTGATACATCTTAGACACAATAAATATATATTGGCTTGGATTGACTGTATTATCTCCAGGTCCAGGATTTATCCTATGCATTACTTAGCTCCTTAGATATAAGATTCCATTAGCATATGGGGAATTATGTAATACAGGAGTTAATGGACATTCAAATAGATTTTCTACAAAGGGTACAGAATTCACTTTTCCTGCTTCTATTCCAATAAGCATATGGTGGTTTGCTCTAGACTTTTGTTGTTGTTGTTTTGTTTTGAAGTACATCCAGTATTTTCCTCAGTGCTTTATACTGCTTATTTAACTATTTTAGTATTTATTTAGCCTTTTTTGCTCTTCAGTTAAGCTTCATGGATCACATGAACATAGATTCAGATCTAGAATGAAATTGAAAATGAGATCTTTTTTAATCCACTCATTTTACAGATTTGGAAACTGAGGCTCAGAGTGGCAAAATTATTTACCCAAGATAGATGGTAGAACTCAAATTCAAACATAGATCTTCTGTTAATAAATTTCTCCTTTTACCACATTACATTACTAGAATTATTACTAAAGAATTGAAAAACTCAATATGTGGTAGATTATGCAGATATTTTTTAAACAATTTCTATTTATAACTTTCTGTAAGTCTTTAGTTTTGAATATATATCATTTTAATCTAAAGTTCTAGAGGACCAAATTTAAATTGTGGTACTACCATTGACTGACTTGGGGGCTTACATGATTTTTATTTAATCTATCTAGACTCAGTTTCATGATTTGTTGAAGGAGATGTAAGTTCTTTGAAGGCAGTGAACTAAGTTTTATCTTTGTATTCCCAATGCCTACTGGGTATTTGAGACATAGTAAGAATTTGTTGAGTTATTAATTAATGACCCCTCTGACTTTTGTCTTTTGCAGATTTTTATTTAAGGAAGACAATCAAAAGCAATTTTTTATTTACTATAATAAGCAAAGAATATAATAATTAACCAATCACTAGTATGTAAAATGTCCATGTACAATACATGACTTTCCTGGTTTCCTACTATAGATTTTTTTTTAAAGTTCATATATAATTGATGAACATGAAGAGAAGAAATCAAACATCAGGCAAAGTAGTTAGCACAGTGGCCACAAATGAGAATGCTATGGATGAGAAATTGTTTTAATCAATTTTTTACAGAGATTTGAGGAAAAAAATCCTCAAACTATTTATTGTCATAGCAACTAAAGATCATGAGTTAAGAGGGAAAAAATACCCTCATGGTTTTGCTCATATTAAGAAATCTTATGATCAGATTGTTTTCACTAAAGATGTAAGGTGGGAAACTGGAATTGCAATATGGCTAGCTGGGTGATCAAAGCAAAAATAGATTGAAGCAGGAAGGAGAGAATACATACATTATCTCTTTATTTCTTGATTCCCTTAGATTAGAGAAAGAATGATGATGTAATACCTTTGAACTTTGAACTGAGTTATGAAGATCCAGCTTCCATTCTCACTTGTCATGAAGTCATTTCTATGTGACCTTGCATGTCATTGAACTTCTCTAAAAGTGTTTCCTCCTGTGAAAAATCTAACCTGTAGTCCCAACATCACAGGGTAGTTGTGATGCTTGGAGAAGATAATACATGTGCTTTGTAACCTATAAAGTGCTATCTAGAGTGCTGTCTAGAGCTTTAAAGTACTAGTGTAACCTTGAAAGTTCTAAAGAGGTCAGTTAATAATGTAATCCTGACCTTATAGTAAAGAGAGGTGGAACACTTTGAAATCAAGTTGTATTATTCATAAAGATCTTAAGCTACACATTGTGGAGCTGACATTGCCAAAGAATTATATCTATTCTTCACCCTCAACTTCCTACTCACTCTCAACCAGATGTTTTCAGTTATTGTCACTCACACATAACCAATGAACTGAATGTTTTGCTGACTTTTACCAACAGGATCTCATCCATATCCCACACCATGCATTTCTCAAGGAATCTCAACTTTTTGTTGGACTTACACTTTCTCTTTTTGATTTCTATCTTAAGGGGATATTTGACTTCCAATAAATCTAGTAAACAAAGAAGATCTGCCCTCATAAGAAAGCACAAGCATAGAGTTTAGGAAAAGAAATAGCATTGTTCATTTTTTTCTTCCATAGTTACTCAACAAAAGAAGAGGAGATTGGGTTTTTCATGTTCTTAGTAGATTGTAACCTCATTGCGGGAAGAAACTATTTTTCAGTCTCTAATATCCTACACAGAACAGATGTTTTTTTTTTTGGGGGGGAGAAATTGTTTGTTAAATTGAAAGGAGGGAAAGGAGAGAGAAATTGGGGACTAGATTATAAAGATTTCCATGAATTTAATTCCCATTTACAATTGTAACCTGCTTCATTAGAGAGAAATCAACCTTGTACACTTTACAAAATCAATTATATTTAATGCTATTAAAAACATTAAAAAGGGAAGCTTCATCTAACTCTTAGTATTTTAGGGGAAGCATATCCTTCTAGTGTTCCAAAACCCCGGTTTCTCATGATACCATTAATTCAAGGTTATTTTTACCATGTATTTTTGATGTTGATTTTCCTAGCATTTAGGCAAAAATCTTGCTTCTTCTTTCAGTTTTTATTGAAAAAAAATTCATTCAATTTATGATGCTCTGATAACAGTGACATATTACATAGCCAGGGCTAACTTAAACTGCAGCACATTTGTCTTTTTTAAATGTTCTGTTGTTATTTTTTAATATCAAAATTACTTCACAACTTTACCTCTAAACTTCAATGTCCTTCATTATCAAATAAGAAAACTATCCCAAAAACAATGAAGCAAACATGTCTGATACAGTGACTACAGCTGACATAAAATGTAATATTGTATACTTGTAGGCCCCACTTCTTTATTGAAAGGAAGGAAGAATGTGTACATACATCATGCCCCCTGTGGAATAAAAACTGGTCATTGCATTAGCTCTTAATATGGTTGCTATTTAATACTTTCTTCATTTCCTAGTTCTGATTTCTTTATCCTCTTTCAGTTCAAAGTCTTTCCATTTTTTTTGGTATTTTTTTCATATTTCTTTATTACTATGCAATAATATTCCATAACAATCTCATGTCACAATTTGTTCAGCCATTCTTTTATAGCAACTGTGTGAGAGGAAAAGCCTGAGTACTTTTAGGTGTAGATCATATGTATACATATGTCTATAGGTATAAAGGTATAGATGTATATAAATTTCATATATGTATATATGTATGTATATCTATATA
>JAJPUD010024563.1:0-18587 GCA_023553655.1 Myrmecobius fasciatus
AGAGAGAGAGAGAGAGAGAGAGAGAGAGAGAGAGAGAGAGAGAGAGATGGGGGAAGGGGAAGGGATCAAACTGTAAGAAGCAGCAACCCAGCAAAGTTCGGACTGTTGAGTTCTCAGAGCTCCACTCCTGAGAACGGGAGGGAAGCTGTTCCCCAAACAGGAAGAGGGTCTGGCCTGGTGGCCTCTGGTTTATGTACGCAGTAAGAACAAGAGGCAGAGAAGACAATTTGTCCTCCCCCCACCACGTTTCAGGAGTCTGAGAAATAAGCTGAGAGAGGGCGGCCCAGGGGGAAACCCTGATTGATTGTTTACTTCCTGCAGTACTTTCTGAGCTAAACAGCCCCCCCAAACCTCCTCAGCCATTGGTGGGTCCCCTCCCCCGATCCCGAGACCCTCCCCATCGGGAGAAGAGGCTGCAAAGGCTGTGTCCGTGTCCAGGTCCGGGGTCTCTGTCCTGATATTGGTTGCGTCTGGGTTGGCCACGGTGCCTCAGTGGGCCTCAGTCTCTCTATCAGCATCCCCTGTACTCTCTGAGGGTCAGGGAATACTGAGGAGAGCCCAGAGCTCAGGGACCAGCTGTCTACAATGCTTGAGCACAGTCCTTTGAGATTCTGCCTTGGTCGTCTTCTGGCACCAGGATTCCCTCCTGATATTTCTCTGCGTTGGGAATCAATCATATCCTGGGCTTTGCCAAGCCAACAGTGCCAGAAACAGATCCCGCAGCAGCCGCTGGCTCTGCCCCACTCCCTGTTTCAGAAGAACCTGTGGCAAAGGTGGATGTTTCACCCCTCAGCCCCCCAGGGTCATATACTCAAAGCAGCCTCACTCTTCCAACCCTAAGGCAGCCCGAGGGCTCTGCCGGCCCCAAGAGCACTCTCCCCTTCTTCTCCCCATGCAGCTGGGACGAGACAACTCAAAACCCAGACACGCCGCTGCCCCCCGGGCCCTCGGCTGGTAAACACCTGACTCTGACGAAAAGCAGCGTCAGTGAGCCCTGCAGGCACGCGGTGCCCTGCTCAAGAGGCCAGCCTTTGGTGCAGGCTGCTCCCCGGTGAAAGAGAGGGGGGTCTCTCGCAGGAGGGCCTCGGCACTCTCTCTGACGGTCCTGCCTCCAATAACGCTTTGTCTCAGTCACTCTGAGAATCAGGGAACATGAGAGGTACCTCCTGGAGCCAGGAGACATGGGGTGGGGATGCTCTTCCGCCGGCGGCCCCCCCACAGGCTGTGCTCTCTGGCTGCTGCCCCCCTCACAATCTGGTCCCCATCTTAACCTCTCCTCTCTCTCCTGTCCTTCCCACTGGACATCACACTCTCTTAAGAATTGTTCCACAAACGACTCCGTCCGTCTCAGCCCAAAGTCTGGCTCTTAAGCTGTGAGGCTACGAGGCAGCCCCGCTCTGATCCTGGCTGGGAGGGAGGAGTGGGGGAGAAGAGAGAGAGCAAGGGAAGGAAAGCTGAGCAAGACTCAGGAAAGGAGGCTGCTTTCCTGCTGGAGCTCCTGAAGGCCCAAAGGAAGCCCAGCTCCATGGCACGGAAACAACTGTATCCTGGGGAAAACGTGAGAAAAAGAAGTCCCCTTTCCTTTTCCATCTTTACTGGGAAATGGGGGGCAGCTGGAACGTAAATGATGAGGAAGAGGGTCTGCCTGTACTCGCTTCTGCACAAAGAAACAGGCAAGTTTATTGGGGAGAGCTCTATGAACATTCCTTTCCTTCCTCAATAATTCCTGGCGCCCCCCCCCCCCTGACATTTTTCACAGGCAATCAAGTAGCTGGGAAGGGAGGCCCAGCTCTTTCCTCCTTGTCCAAGGTTAACGATAGCAGCTCACCTTTGCTTAGTGCTTTGGGAGCATATTTTTCTCTGCTTCCCTGTAAGACTGAGCCTGAGGGTCAGAGTGGTGACCCCCAGTCACATGGTTAAGAAGGGCCAGCCCAGCCCTCCTGATCTCAGACCCCCTGCGCCTGTTACCAGATTGGCCAGGGGCTGCTGCCACACCACTCATGCCCGCTGCGATGCAAAGCAGGGGTAAGGCAGAATTGGATCTGCCTCTGGCTGGCAGTGCTCCACCATTCAGGGATCACTACAAATGATGGGAGGTGACCAATGAGGCCTTCTGGGAAGGAGAACGTGAGTAAGGGCCAAGGATATCAGCAGCTCCTCCCCCATTAGATGGAGCCCCCCTAGGGGAAGTGCCAGGGACACCCCAGGGCCGAGCCATGTCTCCTGATAGGCCCCAGACCAAAGGGGTCAGGGCCCACACTGGTAGAAAGAAACAATTTATTGGCAATATGTGAAAACGTATCCACGACCTCAAATCATTCAAGAAAAGCAAATTAGCACAGCTGGGAGCGCTGGGCTCACAGCTGGCAGGATAACGACAGAGGGAAGGCCCTGCTGGCGCCCAAGGGGTCCATCGGGCCGGCCGAAGTATGCTGAGGGGGCTGGAGACCGGCCCATCCTTTGGGGAAAGCCAAAGGCACCAAAGAACCAGACCAGAAGAACCCGCCGAGCTTCTGATGCCGTTCTTGGGATTATTCCCTGAGCAAGTTACTGACGGCAAAACGACCCACCCTGCCTGAAAACATTCCCAGCAACACGCACGTAACAGCAAAGACTGAGGGTGGAGAAGGGGCCGGACACTGAGGCTGAGAGATGCAAGAGACAACCCCAGGCATCTGGCGGCCCAGAGGAGCATGGGAGAAGTGAGGTGGAACCCAGCGGGGCACGGAAGGCCAGAGCCACAACTCGGCTCCACTGAGGGGGAATTCTCCGCTTCTGCAGCCGGAGCAGTAAGCAGGCAATCTGGGGAGTGTCAGCAGCCCCAGCATGCGGGCACCGAGGAGCATTGAAAACCGGAACAGAGCTGGAGAACGGGCGGGTGCGGCACAAGCTCAGTCGGCTCTGCTCCCCGCCTGGGCTCCTCTCAAACATCCTGTTTGAGTCATCCCTATCTCCTGTCTGGGCCGCCTGCCATGCTGTCCACTATATTTAGATTTTAATGAAAAAGGAGCTGTCAGCCTGGACAGCGCGCACCTGAGGGCATCCTGGCCCTCAAGTGCAGAGGAGGCACTTAGCAAGGTGAGGGGCAGGGGTCCCAAGCTGTCCTGGAGCTCCGAGAAGTCAGGCTCAGCGCGTGGACTCTGTCCCGGGGAAGAGCTATGCTCAGCCCCTGTGTTTTCCGAGAACAGTACTGAGTGACAACAACAGTGGTGGGTTCGGGTGTGGAAGGGGGCAGGGATGAAGGGAAGGAAGGCTGGAGGGAGGATCAGGGAGCAAGACAAGGAGTCTGTGTATTTGCGGGAAAGAAATCATTGACAGGAGTTACTGATCACTTAGGCCTGAGAAACTATATTCAGAGTCTGGCTGAGCTCCAGGCCCTCGGCCACTTCTTCCGACATGTCAGCTCAAGGGGAATGCTTACCGGGGGGCCCCAGCAGGCTGGCTCTGCCGGAGGTGGGGGCCTGCAGATCCGAGTGGTTGACCCGCAGGTTGGGGCTGTCGAAGGGGCCAGCACCTTCTGTTTGGCCCGCAGGGGACGATGCGATTTCTGCCAAAACCTCCAAGTCCTTCAGGATAACCTTAGGGGAGACAAAGGAGCAGGGGATGAGAGCTAAAGGACAGCACGTATCATTCACAAGCTGGGAGAAGCTTATAGAGTCCCCCTTTCCCCTTCAGAAACTGAACATGGAGGAGCAGAAAAGGCAAGATCAAAGAGCGGCCTTCAAGGCGTGGGAAGGAGAAACAAAGTCGGCAAAAATCTGGTTGGCCGTGAGAACCTTCCGAGATCAATAAAAGGAAAGCATGAAACATGATGTAAATGTCATGTGATGGTGGGTAATAAGAAAAATGGGATACCTGATTGGGCTTCAGACTTGTTACTACTCTTGAGTTGTCTCCAATTCACTCCCTGGGGCTTCTGGGCAGGCGGTAAGCCCCGGGTAATGCCACGGGACAGTTCCTCCCTCAGCTTCTCCCTTTATTTAATGTTTCGCCACAGCACTCATAAAAGTATGTGGGCATCCTGGCCTGGGAGCAAGGGAGGCCCGTGTAACTTTCCCGTTACCATTCAAGAGCTCTGTGATTTCACTTGTGGACCGGGCCTCCATTTCTAACAAAAGTCACAATGCTTCCACTTCTCAGTAAACGGTTTCATGAGTGGCCAAGGCCAAAAAATGCACTGCCCAAGGCCAGGCAGCGTTCTGGTGATGAGCCCGCCTCTCTGTACTGCCCTGAGCCCTGGCAGGGTCTGCTGAAGGGAGCTGCCAGGGAGCCCCCAGGCCCAGGAGGGGCAAAGCAGCCGCTGAGCTGGCTCAGGAGAGAGAGCAGGGCAGAGTGGAGTCAGGAACACTAAGGACAACTTCAGTGACGGTGCTCATCTTCATTGGTGACAGTGATCTCTGAAATCCAACCCCTGCCATGAAGCTTTCCCAGACTGATCTGGAGAAGGGAGTGTTCGCCTTCAGCCCACAGAGTCTGGGCACAGAACTAATACACTTACTTACCCTGATCTCTAACCAATTATATAATCACCTTTGTCTCAAAGCCTAAAATCCACTTACTCTTGACCCATCCGACTTATACTTCACTGTCCTTGGAGGAGTTCAGAATTTGACTGCTTTCAGTAAATGAATTTAGGATGAAATGGATGAAAACTCAGCATCCTCTCATCCTGTACACATTCCTGCACACAAATATAGGATAACGGCAGGAAAGAATGCTACTTGTGGGCAAAGGGGCAGCCAAAAGCCACAGCAAAGTGGTTCCAAGCTCCTGGACATCAGAGTTCAAAAAAGTGGCAAAACAAGAGCTCGGAGAAACAAACCTGTATTCACAAACATGGCCAATAATTGACTGCAGCTCTCCACTGGGAGAAAAGCAGCCGGCAGCCTGAATGCTCTGTGTTCCAGGGATGGAAGAAAAAAGGAATGGAGGGGAAGAGAGTGAGCCAGGAGGACGCTGTGCTCTCACAGAGGATGCCGCCATCATGCCAATGGCAGCCTCCAAGCTCCCTGACCGCTTGGGACAGGTGGACCCAAGGCCATGGTTTCCTCTCACTTTTTTTGTGAAGGAAGACAACTCCGGCATCAGGAGCCTCCCGGCTCTGAGGGGTCCAGCCTTCTGGCTACCTGCAACCTCGGGTGAGCTGCCTTGGGCTCCCCTTCCATCTTCCCTTGAAGACGGATGAATGGAGGCCATCAGGCAAACACGGCACAAATGTAGCCCCCAAGAAAGAGGAGCCATCCCCAGAAATTGTGAGCAATGGCTCACGGGAAGATGAGTTCAGGCAATGTTTGGATGGGCACCGACACTTCCATGCCCGCCTGGTGCCTCTTAAAAGGAGCACCAACCTCTCGGAGGATGGGCCTCTCGTGCACCCTTGGCAGGCACCTCCTTGTGACACGGGTCAGTGTGAGGTGCCCTAGAGCATCTCATGATCCCAGGCCCAGCTAGTGATTGCCTAGGAGAGTGCCAGGCTCTAAGGGTGGCAGGGCTCACCTTCTGCCCAGAGTGAAGTCTGTGGGTCTGGAGGAGACACTCAGGAGTGGCCTAGTTTGGATATTGAATTCTCTTATTTTAAAAAGTTTGATACCAATTGGCAAACGAATGCAAATTAAATTTTGCTTACACAGTTAAGAGTACCAAATGCAGCTTTTGGGGCCCAAAAGCAACCTCGATGAAGCTGTTATGCAACCCCAAAAGACAGGCTTTGGTATCGATGGCCGGCAAAAGCTCCCATCTCAGAACACACAGCAGAGCTGCCAGACTTCTCCAAGGCTGCCTGGGAAGCAGGCAGGGGGAGAGAAGGGCCTGCCCTGTAGCACCAGGCTAGACCCTGGCCCCACTCTGGCTCCAGGGATCAGCAATCCGGGCTTCCAGCCCTAACTCAGTCCTGGCCTCTGCTTCTGGCAAGTCGCTCTCTCCAGCTGTGCCTCCCTCTGTCCGGGATTAGGAAGCACCCACCTCTGGGAGTCTGGGGCCCAGAAAGGTCTCCCCTCCCCACTGGGACTCCCGTCAGGCCTCAGTGTCACAGGGAGAGGGGGCTCCTTCCAGAAGCAGCTCCAGACTCATGGCCAGAGCTTTTTGGATCTCTAAGCCTCAAAGGGGACATCACTGAGGCAAGCAGATAAACAGAATCCCGCGATGCTCCTTTTCTCCTATCTCCTACCTCCAGAAAAACCTGAGTTCTGCCTACTTACTTCCCTCTGCCTGGCCAGGCTGCCCCCTTTCCTGGCTGGGGTTCTCCAGCAAGGCCTTGGCTGTTGGAACTGGATAAAGCCCTGGGAAGTCAGGAGCAAGCCAGACAATTAGTATGCACTGCACAGCACTTCGCAAAATGAATATAAAACACTTGTGCTTTCTTTTTGTGTGTGAGAGAGGGAAAGGGAGGAAGGCTACAAGAAAGCAATATTCTGCAGTAGCAGGAGTGCCTGCCATTGCCATGGCAACAGGCTGGGTGTTAGAAAGGCACATCAGCTGAGTCCCTTCGCTCCAAAGTGGGGTGGCCATTAGCACGGAGAAAGGGCTGGTGACAACGGGGTACTGGGGACATTTGACAAAGCCGCTGGGGAAGGGCTGACAGGGGAGGAAGGGGCAAAGACTTCTTTGCCTTCTCTCCTTCCCAACTTAGGGAGCAAAGCCGACCCAAGCAAATATTCTGAAGGAGGGGCTATGGGGGTGGGTGTCCCCACTCTTCAGGACAAAGTGGGCCAGGTCACCTCTCCATTCCCGAAAGGGGAGCACTGACCAATCTGTGCGTTTCACACGCCCATGTCTCCTCCCCCATAACCAAGATGCTGCTCCTTAAGCTAACAGGGACTGGCTGGGCCAAACTGGCAGGTTAGAAGGCCCTAGAGACCCAGGCAGGCCCACAGCGGGCCCTTAATAAGTACCAGAAAACTGACATGTCCTTTCAAGAGAGAGGAAGAGAGAGTCTTGAATGGGGGCAGATACAGAGTCCTAGAGAAGCCCCCCCCCCCCCACTTTATCCTCTTATCCCTTGGGAAATGTCACCAGAGGATTTGCAGATCGCTGCCTCAGCCGGCTGGATTTGCTGGCTCCCCTTACAATTTTCCACTGATCAGCTCACTACCGGTGAGCTCAGCCGGCCAGTTCTGTGGCCCCTGGAAAGGCGAGCTCCCTCTTGACTCTGGCAGTTAGCTGATTTGCCCCTGAACTGGCCTGCTCAGGATCTGGCCAAGGGGGTGGCTTAGGAGTGTGCTGGGGGATGTCCCTGGGGCCGGATGGACGCAGGATGAGAGCTACTTGGTGAAAAGCTGCGATCACAAGCTATTTAGCTTTTCTTCCCAGAGGATTCCAGGAACAGGAGGATGGGAGATCTGAGAGTCGTCTCAAATCACACCGAAGTCCCAATACTTAGGTCAAGTGGAGCCACTTAGCACGCCATAGTTCGAGAACAGAAAATCCTAATCCTTCCTCTGGGCAGGCCAGGGCACAGCCATCCCTGGGAAGTCTCTGACTATAAAAGGTAATCTCTGCAGTTTAAGAAGTCCAGGAATAATCCTAAAGATATCCGGGTACCCTGCTCCCCACGCCCCAATACCCCCTTTCCTGACTCATAGGAAGAGAGTCTTCTTTCCCAGGAAGGATCCTGGGGCCCCAGGGTCAAGGTAAAACCAGCTCGATTGCCCGTGTGCCCTCCTGAGAAGGCTCCGGAGGAACGCAGTCCCATCTGGTACCAGGGCTGGAGGCCTCGGCCCTGGTTACCCAAAACAAACAGGCTACCACAGATGGCAGCAATCAGACCCCCAGGCCCTCACCATCCATCAGGAAGGACGATGCTCAGAAAACCTTGTGCACACAATCTGGGTCCCAGCAACCCAGACCAAGCATCCACTTGTGACCTTTTCGTTCCTTTACATGTTAAAGAACAAAACCCCTCAAAGCCAAAGTCTAGATTTTGGGGGACGAAGGGGACAGATGTGGGGGATGGTGGAATTGATTTTGTTTCAAATTGAGGAGGACACACTATTAGAAGGATCATGGACCCCTTGGGCGACAGTCTGGTTTAAATTGATGGAGCCCTCCCAGAAGAAAGGTTTTAAATGCATAAAAGATAGGTTTACAAAAGGAACCCATTATACTGAAATACAGTTATCAAAATAGTCCACAAACAAGGCCACAGGCCTCGGGCTAAGAGCAAGCCCTGCTTCGGTTCAATGGTGGCCTTATTCTTTTATTATGCCTCAATTCATTGGTGTCTGACTTGCAACATGTGTGGAGATGTGGATCCTGGGTTTGCTTTTTCTAAAAATTAACTTCTGAAAGCCTTTCCTGAGCACCACACATGTAATAGGCACTTAATATTTGTTATACACTGCCTGGAAACTAATGATGGAAGTAGTAAACACAGGACTCTGGGGGCCATCCTAGCAACCATCCATCTTCAGGAAGGGGAGAATTAAAAAATGAAAGCCAGCTGTGTTTAAAGCAGCACGTAGCCCCAGTCACACTGCTCTGCCTCTTGCCTCCCTTAGGTCTCTTCCTGCTGGTTCAAGGCACCGCTCATTTGCATCATCTTAGGCTATTACTTTGGGAACGAGGGGGGTATACTCACAGGATTACCAATTCACTGCGTGTGCAGGAAACAAATGGGGAGAGGTATAGCTGTGTACATAACGCCAGCTATATATAGGTTACTAGGCAGCCGGCTGAGCGGAGAGGCCATTCTGTCTCCTGGGCACCAATCACATGGTTACTGGGAGAGAATACAAGACTCTGGGGGTTTCCTCTGAGAAAGTCTCTGCTTAAGTCCTAGTGCCATGGCAATATCCAGGCCCAGTCCTGAGGACGGCAGGCTCTTAGCCAAACTCTGGTCGGGGTGGTCGGGAGAGCCGGGGAGGGGTCTGGGAGAGGCAGGTCTTGCTGCAGGGTCAGAAGCTTCTGCTGGGGTCCTGTGGGGTTCCCAGGCCCCGGGGCCAGGGAGTGGCCGGGCTCTATCCAGAGCAGGAAGTTGCCTGAGAAATTCCTGCCAATTCCGCTTTTAGTCATTTCAAGAGTCTGAAAAATAACCCAATACACAATTTGGAAGAAATTCTGGTTTCTAAAAAGAAACCACAAGCATGTAAGCACAACTTACAGGACAGTGAGGGAAAATGTGAGGGAGGCAGCCCTGATGTAAAGGGTGAGGAGGCCAGGAGGAGAAGCAGCGGGATGGTCACCTGGAAGCATGGCTAGCTGCTCAGGAGGAAGGCCTGGAAGGCGCATCCCTACTGCTCCTTTTCACTTCTAGTCACTGAGATGCCCCTACTTCAGGGAACAGCCCCATCCTAGCAGGCCAAGCCATTCCCTCGGCCTGGAGAAGGATGGATCCATTGTTGGGAGAGCTTTCTGGCTCCCAGATGCTGATCACATGGCAACCATGAGAGTGAGCGCCAAGATCATGGCCATCTGTTAAAATTCCACCCATTCATCAAGAACCAGCCAAAACGGTCACCCCCTCCAGGAAGCCTCTAGTTCCTAGTCTTCTGTCCTCAGGACATTAGGGACAGTTAGGTGGCCCAAAGGAGATTCTTGAGCCTGGACTCGGAGGACCTGGAGGACCGGCTGTAAATGTCCTGCCTCGGATATTTGTTGGCTGTGGGGCTCTCAGATTCTGTTTCCTCATCTGTGAAAAAGGGCCCATAAATAGCACCTCAGATCTCAGGATCATTAGGATCAAATGAAGTAACTTGGGAAGTGCTTGGCAAGCCTTATAGTGCTATATAACTGCTTGCTATTGTTCCTCTTCCACACTTATTCCCCATTTTGTGTCAGTTATTTGCATATGTGCTCTGGTACCCCTCTCACCCACCATAAGACTCCTGAGGGTAAAGTTTACATCAAATGTATCTCTGTGTCCCGCTCTCCGGCCTATACAAAATGTTCTGCATACAGCAGGAATTTATTACATTTGTTGAACAGTTAGTAGCTTAGCCATCCACAAACCTGTCCTACATTCGCAAAAAACAAAAAATAAAGATAACCCTATGGGTCTTCCTCATACTCTCACCAACTGCTGGGTTTGGAGGAGAGCAACAGGCCTGTGATTGCCACCCACATCTGAATCAACATATGAGAAAACCAAAGCATGGAAGCCGGGAGGTCTACAGACTCCCCGACTCTGCCAGCCCTAGTGTAGGATCTCACTCTGAGGACCAAAGTCCTCTCTGGCCCCCTGGTGGTGGCTGCCAGTCGCACCCCTGCCTCCCTGATGCCGGGGGCTTGGGAATCTGGGCACCTCCCAAGCCTGGGGCTGAGGCTATTCACTGGGAAGAAGGCTCCCCAGCTGTGACTGGAATATAGTTTCCCCCTCTTGCTTACTACTGGCTTTCTTTTTCCTCCTCCCTCCCTTCCCTCTACCCCCAATTCCCTTCTCTGAATTTCTTTCAGAATGCATTGGAAGGGGAAAAACAACACCCCAAAGGAAGTTTCAGGGAGAGCCAAGAATGAGCAAATGTGTCCAGCTTGCTGGCAGGACCCCGATAGAAACATGTTGTGAAAGCAAATGTGGGTTCCTTGTTTGATGAAGTCAGAGCTGAGGGTCTTGATTCCTCTTCTCATGACACCGAAGTGTGATGACCCTTGTCCTTCTCTGTGGGCACCAAGGGCATGAGGAGCATCCCCTCAGCTCTCCAGACACCGAGAGAATGCTGGGCTGGGGGTCTGGAAAAGCTGGGTTTGATTCTCACACTGACCAGCTGGGTGGGTCAGGGACCTCCTCTAGAACACGAAGAGCTGTTGTGAGGAGCCAACGGGGGGAAGGGGGGGTCTTAGAAATGGAGGTTACTATTCAATTCTTATGGCTCAGCTAAGTTTGAGGAAATCTGCAAGAGTTGGGTGGGGATGTGGGGGGCAGGAAAATGTAGATTTAGTATACACATTGGAGGGAAAGTGGAGAAAAAACCCTAGAGCAAGTGAGAACTGTTTGGAGAGGGGGGAGAAGGTGGAAAACAAGAGACAGGATGTGTGACCAGGGGATGCCCAGAAGTGCTCTGGGGGTTCAGAAAATGAGTGATGGTCCAGAGCCCCACTGAGGGCCGGGGGCCACTTGGCCTGCAACCCCACACCCATACCCCGGGTTCCCCTGACACTGAGGAGCTGAATGAGGAGAATGGAATAATGGGAGAGGAAGGCCAAGGGCTCCTGAGGCTTGCCCTGACCCGGGAGGAATGCTAAAGCCTTCCCCCAAATGAGGGCTGCACAGAAAACAGCTCTGAGGCCATGGACAGCGGCCCAACAGCATCTGAGGGAAGTTTCTTCCTGTGAGGTCCAAGTCCGGTGCCAGGCTCCTTTCCTGATGAGGAAGGAGTAACCAAGGTCAGGTCTGGGGGCTGTGTCTGAGAAGGGGCATTAGATAGGAGCAAAAAGGGCCCTGGAGTGGTTTTGGATAAGGAGCTCTTCCCCAAGCCAGACTGAACTCCCCAGCTCCTGGGATTAACACCTTTCTCTTGGTAAACACGGTAACTACGGCTTCTCTCTGCTACGAGCATCTGTACACAAACGCATCCTCAGGTGCTGATCCCATTTAAGTGTCCAAGATGCTCTGGACAGCTAAGCTTCTCACCACCACCCTGAATCAAGCCTCACAAGCAGATGACTCACTGACAGGGAATGGGACCAGTCACTACCCAGAAACCCTCCAAGGACGAGGCAGAGGGAAGACAGGGTCTCTGGGACCTTCCTGGTCTGAGGCCCTCTCTCTTGTCACAGCCCAAGTCCCTTCAAAGTGGAGAGCTCGGCCCATAGGCCTAGGTGACCAGCACTCTGAACACAAGCCCAGAGAATAAGGATTTCTTTGCTTTTTGGGGAGCCATTCGTGCATTTGGTAAATGAGATGAGAAAATGGGACTTGCCTCCAGAGGCAGATGAAAAGCCCCCTCTCAGGGGCTTGAGAATGCAGCCAGAGCCACCAGGATGCCAATCCAGGCAGCAAGGCTGCCTGTGGTCCTTTTGCTCAAGCCATGGCCCATCTTTTCTTCTCTGACACTGGAAGCACAGTCTGTCATCACTGCCTTTTCCCTGTGAGCAAGGTGCAATTGGCTTTCATTTTTCCTTTCTATTTCCCCAGGGAACCAAGACCATTAAAAAAAAAAAAAAAAAAAATCTTCCCTCCCAGAAGCAAACCAGGCCTCCCGCTGGCTAAGGGGCTGGGAGCTACAATCTGACACCAAATTATTTCAACAAGTATCTCCCGAGACCTACAATGTGTCTTTTCTCTTAGATTTGGGCTCTGAGTTGCTTAGTTTGAAGGCTGTGTCCTTAAACAGGAAAGTCCTCACCAGAGAAATTCAGTGTTGTTCCTCCCACCCCATCAGAAGTGTCAGCTGCTTCTGCCCCTCTGCCTGGAGGGAGCCCCAGAGGCCAGCCACCAGCCCCTCTGCTTGGTCTTGACTCCATGTGCAGCTTCGTCACATGGCTGTGAGGGGGACCCTCGGTCGTCCCCTCCTCCTCCAGCTTCCTCTCACCTATTGTCTTTTTCCATTAGATTATAAGCTCTTCCAGGTCAGTGAGTGCCTTTTCCCCATTTGTATTCCCCCTTCTTGGCACAGTGCCAGAACAGAGTAGGTGCCTAATAAACATTTATCATATATTTTTTGGCGGCAGCCTCAAGGTCCTCAAATAATTCACAAAGAAAAAACCAAGCTCTTCTCTGGGGCCATTTGTGGTTCTTTCAGATCCTGCCCAGCCCACCTCACAACATGGCTTACAGGTCTTCTTGGCTTTGTGGGCACAGGGGCAATCTCTCTTCTGATCTGTCACATTAGCTTGACAAGTTTTCATTTTTGAAAAAAGTGTGTGACGAGGAGTGCTGGGGTTTGGGGGGGGCGGGGGTATGAGATCTCCCCAGGAGGGAGGGCCACAAGCTGATGCTGTCTGGCTCGGCTGGAGGAAGTCTTCAAGGAGGCCCAGAGAAGAAGGGAGAGGCTGGAAGGCCAGCCTGAGAACTCCGGGACCATAGAGTAGAGATGGCACTGTGGGCGAGGAGAGTCGGCAGCTCTGGTTAACAGGCCCAAGGAACCTGAAGGGAAGGGTCTGATGGGCTGCTGGGCCGAGGATTCTGACCACCACCCGTTTTTCCATGAAAGGCCAGACCAAAGCTAAGCTCATCCTCCCTGCTACGCCAGCTTCGATCAAACTGTCTTCTCCACAGAGTTCAGAAAGCAGGGACTGGCTCTCTTCCCAGCTCTAGCTGCAGGGATGGAAACGAGCTGTTGGGCCAGGAGGATTTAGGACAGATGTGCATTAGACATCAAGGAGTCAGTGCTATTGGCACTGTCACAGTGAAGCTGCAAAAGAAACACGAACAACAGCTGCCGCCAGGGACGGTCCTGAAGGAATGCCCAGAACCGTGGGAATTCTCAGGCCTCTTCCACCTCTAAGAGCCCATGACCTGAGGCAGTGCCTTTTAACAAGGAGGGCCTGCAAGCAAGGGGGCTAGTAGGGGCCCTGAGGTCACATCCACCCCATCACTGACTTCCATCCGAGTGCAGAATTGTACAGAAGGCACAGGTCCTGACTTCTAGTGATTTACACTTCAATGAGCAACAGTCCAGTCCAGCGCTGTACTGGTCCCACTAATGCCATACTAAGAGCAAGCACCTACTCTGTGTCAAGCTGCCACCGGGTGACAATGACATGAGTCTTTTCGTGGGTCAAAAAATAAGATTAGTATCCAAACACACCTCCCCTCCCCAAACAGCTGCTCCATATGCTTTCTGCATTTGATACTGCTGAAATCTAAACCACCTTTTCACTTTCAAACAAGTCATTGGAAGAGGATTCTGAGAAGATGGAGAAATAAAACAAAAGACAATTCTCCAAAATTCTCCTCCAAACAAGGTAGAACATCATGAGTGGCAGAAATAAATAAAAGTTGGGGTAAAGAAGTTATCCTCCAAAGACAACTAAGAATAAAATTAAATCAAATGAATGAAAAATAGAGAATATGAAACATCTCATTAGAAAAACAATCTGGAGAAAAATCCAGGAGAAATACTGCAAGAATTATTAAACTACCTTAAAGTTATGATCAAAATAAGAGTCTAGATGCTATATATATATATATTTTACAAGTAATTTTAAAAATAAAAATTGCCCTGAAGTCTTAGAATGTGAGGGCAAAATAGAAACAGAAAAAAAAACTCTTGGGAGCATCAGAGCCATGTTCCACAGTTCCCAGGTCAAGGAGAGACTATTACAGGCAACAAAAAGAAAAAATAATAATTAAAAAAAAATACTGTGGCCTTACAGTCAGGATAACACAAGATCTAGCAGCTTCTACAAAAAAGACTAAAGAACTTGGAACAGAACAAAGAATCTGGGTTTGCCACCAAGAATAATCTACCCACCAATGTTGAGTATATATAATCTTGAATGTGGGGAAAAAAAGAATATTTAATGAATTGAAAGACTTTCAGGTATTTATAAAAAGACCAAAACTCAATGAAAAAATGTGACAGGCAGAACAATAAAACTAATTATAACTAAATTAAAAATCAATTATAAGGAACTCACTAAGGTCAACCTTTTAATGTCTTATATGGAAAATGCTACCTGTACTCTTTAAGAATGTTACCATTACTTGGGTAGTTTGAAAGAGCATATATAGATAGAAGACTTGGGGTTGAGTATAATGGAATGATTCTAAAAAATAAAATTGGGTATGGAGAGGTAAAGTGGAGAAGTTATCTCATACAAATGAGGCACAAATGGAAGCATTACTGGAAGAAGTAGGGTTGGATGACTGGTAGTGCTGGAACTTTATTCTCATCAGAACTGAGTTAAAGAAGGAAAAACACACCTCTAGAAGGTTATAAAATCTTCAAAAATTTTAAAGAAACAGATGAGCAAGGGAACAGGATAAACATAAATTTTTTGGGGGGGGGAGTTGTAGATTAAGGAATAGGAGGGTAAGGGAAGAGGAAAAGTGAGGGATTCTTAAAAAGGATATGAATTAGTAGAGCTTAGGTATATGAGGAAGGACAGGGTAAAAAGAGAAGGTGAGAAGGATAATAGTGAGGAAAAATAGGATGGAGGGAAATACATAACTAGTAATTATAACTCTGACTGTAAATGGCATGAATTCACCCATAAAATGGAAAAGGATAGAAAAAAAATAGATTAAAGATCATAAATTGGCCATATGTTATTTACAAGAAACATATTTTAAAATGAGAGATGCAGAGTTAAAGGACTGGAGTAGAATATATTATGCTTCAGTTGAGATTTTAAGAAAAGCAGGGCTTGCAATCAAGATTTCAAAATTAAAGCTAAAATAGATCTAATTAAAAGAGCAAGCAGGGAAACCATATTATAATAAAACATACTACAGACAATGAAACAATATGAGTAGTAAACTTATATGTCCCAAATGCTACAGCACCTAAATTTTTTAAGGGAAAAGTTAAATGAATTACAAATAGAAACTGATAGTAATACTGTAATAATGGGTGACCTCCCCTCTCAGAATTTAAAAAAAAAATTAAAAATGAATGTTAAAAGTTGTCTTTACATGCAATTTGAAAAAACAAAAGACTCTAAAAAAGAAGGAAGGAAGGAGAGAATGAGAGGGGGGGAAAGAAGGAGTAAAGAAAAAAATGAGGAAGGAAGAAAAGAGAAACCCCCTTTCACCCCCTGATTCAATATTAGGAAAACTATTAGCATATGTGACCACATTAATAACATTACCAACAGAAAACATGATTATCTCAATAGATGCAGAAAAAGTCTTTGACAAAATACAACATCCATTCCTATTAAAAACACTAGAAAACATAGCAATAAATGTAGCTCACTTTAAAATGATAAGTAGTATTTACCTAAATTATATATATATATATATACGACAATTCTACCTAAACTAATTTACTTATAGAGTGCCATATCAATCAAATTACCAAAACTTATTGTGTTAGAAAAAAACAAAAAAAAAAACAAAATTCATCTAGAAAAATAAAAAGTCAAGAATAACAAGGGAATTAATGAAAAAAAAAACTCAAAGGAAGGTAGTCTAGCTATATTAAATCTAAAACTATATTATAAAGTGACAATCATTAAAAACTATTTGGTACTGGCTAAGAAATAGAGTAATGGATACATGGAAAAAATTAGAGACACAAGACAGAGTAGTAAATGACTATACTAATCTACTGTTTGATAAACTCCCAAACTCTAGCTTCTGGGATAAGAAGTTACTATTTAACAAAAACTGCTGGGAAAATTAGAAAATAGCATGGTAGAAACTAGGTACAGACCAACACCTCATACCATATATCTAGATAAGGTCAAAATGGGTACATGATTTAGGCATAAAGGGTGATGCTATAAGCAAAATAGGCAAGCAAGGAATAGTTTGCCTATCAGATCTATGGAGAAGGGAAGAATTTATGACCCAACAAGAGACAGAAAACATTATGAAATGTAAAATGGATAACTTTGATTATATTAAACTAAAAGGTTTTAACACAAACCGAAGCTCTAGTTCTAGATCAAGTATAACATTCTGGCCTTTAAAATTTCGGTTGGATTAGAAGAATATGGATGCATTTCCAGAAATGGAAATAAAGTCTTAGAAAATAGGTCCAAAAAACATTTTCCTGGAAGATAACTGAAATTACAGCAATTTAATCTTGTATTCTGTTTGTGTATATACATGTATATACACGTGTATACATGCCTAAAAATGCACATTGTCTCCACCACTGGAATTACTCACTCCTGTACTCCCCTCATTGAGCACAGTGCTTGGCACACAGCAAGTGATTCATCAAAGCTGAAAGAAGTCTTGGAACCTTGCACAGATTCTTTTCAAAAAGAAGATCCTCAGAAGTCTGGGATGGTTCTACCTCAGGTGTGAAAGACTGATTAGACCAGTCACGTTTCACCCCAGCCCAAAGCTACATTTACCTCAAGAGTTTGGAAAGCTAAAAAAAACTAAGGCAATAGCAAAGAAAGAGCAGTCAGAAAAAGTGACAGGAAGAACATTCAGTGTCAGGCCGTGCCCAGGCTCTCTCTTAATTATCAAAGGCCTTAAATATTGGCTCCCACCTCCTCCCCCACTGTCCTCTTCTTTCTTTTCTCCCTGCTCTGTCCTGCACAATCACCCTAGAAAGAAGCCTCTAATTCCTTCTGTGCCAGAGTCTCAAGAGATAGGCTCCAAAGCTTTGAAAACACTTGCTATTTCAGCAAACAAATTTCCATGGAAGCAATCTGAGAAAGCTGTTTAATGTACTGAATCTCCTCCTGAACCTCTCCAACACTGACACAAAAAAAACCAATTTCAAGGGAGAGAAAGCTGGATGGGATTAAACAACCCAATTTAAAAGACTCTGAAAACTCAGCTGTTTCCACTGGAGTGCCAGGAAAGGAATCAATCAGCAATATTCTTTTCCTTTTTGTATTCAAATGAGGCCCTGACTATATTATGAGTCATTTCAGTCTGACAGGCCAGCTATCTGGGACTTGCAGGCTGCCTCCAGTGGAAAGTTTGGGAGGAAAGTGGGGGGGGAGCAGGGATAGTGGCAAGATCACAGACTTGGAATAGGAAAACAACCTTCAGGGATCCCTAGCCCACTTCCCTGATTTTACAGATAAAAGACACTCAGGCACACAGATTCTGAGTAATTTGCCCAAGGGGGACTCTAAGTGGCAGAGCTAGGACAGAAATCCCAGACCTTTGACTATAAAGCCTTTGTTCTTGGCCCCTCTGGGCCTGGAGGGTCACTAGTGACAGGGCAGGACTCATTCACCCACAAGGGAATCTGCCTCTCTTCATGGAGATCTGGGGAGGGAGGAGAGAGGAAGTCAGGCTGAACCATAAAAGCCAGTAGGAACACTGTGCTCGAGCTTGGCACCTTCCTCCATGGGAAACTGAAAGACCCTTGGCCTGGGCCAGCCCAGCCACCTGCCTGGTTCAGAGTAGACCAAGGCTGGAGGGGTCTGTTTCATGCCCAAAGAGCCCAATGACTCCCGCTCCATGCAGGGCTCTGCAGCATACTGATGGGGTGCAGCTTCTAGAGGAGATGTGGCAGCAACCCTGGGGCTGCCGAGCCTCAATCCCAGGCCCACTGAGCCTCAACCCTGGGACCGCCTGGCTTGGGCAGTGCCAGTTCCACAAACAATGCTGGCTGTCAGGTGACAATCTGTCGGTCAGCGATTACAAAGTTTCTGAGACATTAATGAGCTACATGCCAGACCACTCTTCAACTCCATCTCTAAGACCACTCCTTAATTCTACCTCTAAATCATAAAATCAACATATCAGTCACATGAAGAACCAGATCTTTTCCTATAAATTTATCTTCTTTCTCCTGCTTCTTTGCTAAATCCCTTTGTTACTTAGCCCACCTTAATTGGTGTTACAATCACAATAACTTTGCCCCTTGACTTGGAGATGGGTTCAAGACTGCAAATTCTTTTGAAATGCCTCAGGATACTGGTCTGTGACCCCAACCTTTTGGGGGGTCCCTTCCCTTTTGAACCTCAATATTTGGTGGTCCATACAGGGAGAATCTGACCTCCCCCTGGCTTTATTCCAGAGGGGTGTGTGTGTGTGTGTGTGTGTGTGTGTGTGTGTGTGTGTGTGTGTG
>JAJPUD010024564.1:0-18584 GCA_023553655.1 Myrmecobius fasciatus
ATAGTGCATCATTAGAACACTTGGGTTCTCATCTCTAAAGACCCGACTATCTATAAGCCCCTCAGCCTCAATTCCTTCATCTATAAAAGAAGGTGGATTGTGGTCTCTAAAATTTCCTAGCTACATCCTTTGACAATTCAGTAATGATCTAATTGGGCTCAGTTTCCTTATTTGTAAAAGGTGGGAAGGGGAGACCACATGTTTCCTATGGTTCTTTCCTTCCAGTTCCACATCTTGTTTCTAAATTCATTTCTGTTTTGTATAACTTTGTATGTGGTTTTTTAATAAGGTGGGGATGGGATAAGGGAGAGAAATTGGAATTCGAAAGTTTAAAAAGTGTAAAAAATTTGTCTTAAACTGAGGAAAATATTAAACAAATAAGTTTAAATTCATTTCTGGATAGTCAGAGGATAAGGGAAACCAGGTAATTGTCTTATATATAGCCTAAAGTAATTTAATAAATGGCTAGGAACTGCATGTAATTACGTGTAAACAGTTGGTGAAAAGTCCTGTAGTCAATTCTTCCATCTTCTTAAGTAAGCATTCCTCTTGCCTTCATTCTTTTGCTTACTCATTGGTATTTTGAAATAACTGATGTAAAGCAGCAAACATCCACTCAGTCAGCACTGGCATTACCACAAGTTGCAAATTAACTCAGTCCTAAATCTGAAGTTTTCATGTACCCATTGAAAGGAGACATATAGAAGCCTGGGGACTAAAAGGGGAGAGAGGGAAAATGTCCAGGAGAAAAATTATATTATAAATTGTGGTGAGAAATTAAAAGTATTCTGATAGCACTGGACATAGATAGGGACATAGATTCAAGAAATCCCTTAATCCAAATGAAAAGCAATTTGTGCTAACAGTCTAATGAAAATTGACCATCTTAAAAAAACCAGGATCCCAAAGAGCATGGAAAGACTTTTGGTATAAAAAAGAAGAAAAATTCCTTTGTACATAGCAAATATGGAAGAGTTTCTTCCCTTGGCTGGAAGCTTAAACAAATCTCTTTTGGGGCTGGGGGGTGATGGTGGTGGGCACAGTGGAGATCAGAATGGGACACTTTTCAGGCTACTTCTAGGCAATCCTAGATGAACAAAGAAGCATTGAAGGTCTGAATTAAGTTTTAGGTGTCAGGCTTGGAGGAAAAAGGAGATGAAAGATCTGGAGGTGTTTGGATTTTTTGTTGTTTTGGTAAGGGCAGAGGTTCAGTAGGAATAGTTTGCTGTCAGATCAAAGTATTTCAATGCTAGAAAAGAGCATGGGGGGGGAAAGAGATGAGAGTTGAAGGAGCATTTTTCCCCACTGTTTACAAACACTTTATTGTTTTCTTTGTACAAAATACAAAAAATGCAAGTCCAGGAAAAAGCACACTCCAGCAAGGGCAGACCCACCACAAAACAGCAAATCTTGTCTAGCAAAGATGCCGTTGGTTCATTAAACTTTATTTTAGTGAATACATGCATTAGAGAAAACAAAAACAAAACACACAAAAAGGCTGAGTTAAGTTATTTCTGTCCCCCAAATGCTTATTTTCAAGTCTTTGAGGGGCAAAGAAGAGAATTAAAAAGGCATCCAACATTTTTTTTCCATAGAAAAAAAAGTCAACACTACCACAAAATTTTTAGTCACACTGGTTAAATCCTCCCAAAGCCACGGCTTCAAAAAAAAATCTTTTTTTAAAATCCTGAAACTGACAGTAAATACAAGAGGTTTGTTAGCCTAGGTAACCATTCAGTAGTCTGAAGAATCTTTTAGACATTTTGAAGTCTTAAGCCTTTCTATTCACTCCTTGCAGTGCTTCAACCATCCCCATCCTTCTTCCCCCTAGGACGATTAGCCCAGAACAGCAATGCTTCTACGGTGGAGGCTCTATTAAAAAACCCAGCCAAATTTCCTAAGACCTAGTTTTGGAACAGAGTCAGAGTAATGTACAAAAATATTCAACAGAACTATTAAAGATGTAATCAAGGAGTCTTTCCTTCACAGCAAAGGAGTCTTTGCTTCTCAAAGAAAAACTGCATTTTTTTTTGCATATTCTTTAGGGTTTGTTTATTTGTCCCATGAATAAAACGGCACCTAGAGGAGTAAAAATAAGAAAAAAAAAAAACTGTTACAAAGTTCATGAACAAACTTACTCCTTACTCATTCATTTGCTAATTATTTTTTTTTTTTTTTTGAGACTATCGAGTCCAGATGGTCTCTGGGACTATATCAAGGCATGGAAGCATGGGAATAACCTTGGGTAAAAATTGAGTCTGGGGGGCTGATAACCAACTACTGGATGAGGACCTGCTTTTTATCATACCAGGTTACAAACATCTTTGGCTACAGCAACATATGAAATGTATGAGTTGTGAAAAAAGGGACCCAAATACTGGATTCCTCCAAACCTGAACATGCTCTCTGCTCCCTTATGCTCAAACTGGATCATAGAATACAGATTGCTTCATTCTTTATATCTATATAGACAGAGTTTGGCACATAGTAGGCCCTTTGAAAATGCTTGATGATTGACTGATCAAATCCAATCCCCCTTATTTTGGAGAGAGAAATTAAGGAACTTGCCAACACCTTTTTTTTTTTTTTTTGATGAAGCATTTGGGGTTAAGACTTGCTCAGTAAATGTTAAGTGTCAGAAGCCCAATTTGAACTCAGGTCCTCCTGAGCTGGTGCATCCCCTGCATCATCTAGATGCTCCATTTGCCAACTATTTAATTGGCAAAAGTGGTCCTGTGACTCCAAATCTGGATTTCTTTCTACTACACAAGGCCATGAGTCATAGATGATAGCAAATATTATAAAAAGTATACAGAGATTAAGAAAAGAATAACATTCAAAGTAATTAAGATAAAAAACAAAGTTAATAATACCCTATTTAAATTTGAACTATAAGAAATAGGAAAAAAACTTGTTTTCTGTTTTTTAGGAAAGGATATATTGTAAGTATATGTATAGATATATATTTACATATACCTACTACACATATATGAATATATACATATATATGTATACACACATTATATATCATTTTATCTGTGGGTGTCTTAGAAATATCCCTATATGTCTATACCTTTTTTGTATTTTTAGGAAAGTATATATTGTAGGTATATGTAAATATATAAAACATTTTCACATATATTTACAGTATATATGAACACATACACATATGTATATGTATACACATGAGTATATATACATATATAGCATTTTGTTCTCTGTGTGTGTATTAGGAATATCTCTATATCTCTATACCCATATTTCTATCTCCTTTCAAAGAGATTTCATTTTAAGAGCTTAGCCTGTGTATGGATATATATATATTTACATTACTTACAATACATATACTATATATTTATATGAATACATATATAAATTGAATTTTATCTGTGTGCATGTATTAGAAATATCTCTATATTAATATTTCTATCTATTTCCTTTCAAAGAGATTTCATTTTAAGGGCTTAGCCTGTGTATGGACTATATTGGTCCATATATGGCAATATTGGGTAAGGTCTTCAGAGGTCTAATCAATGAACATGTCAAATATGGGTCAGAGTGTTGAAACATGTTCAAAGTTTTAGTGCAAAAATGTGAAATTTCCTACCAAATTTGATCACTGCATCTCAGCCTTTGGAAAATCCAGATGGTTTCAGTAAGTTAACCATCATGCCTTTAAAATGCTATTATGCCTGTCCTAAATGATTACAAAGGAAACCCACCTACGATTCTGCCAAAATGTAAAAGGTCCCACATTCTCTGGCAGCCAAAATGAGCTCCTGCCAAAAAGTTTCCTAGATCTAAAAATGCCACCCTGAAACTCTTCACGGTTGATTGATATAGTGTACAAAGGCTAGGTAATTGCTGCCATATATAGTAATTACAGTATTAAGTGGAATAATCCTGCGGCAATAAGTCTTGATGGAGCTATGTTCCCCATACATTTCTTTGAATGCCCAAATTCAGCACATAAAAGAATCAGTAGTAATCACTTACCTGTAGGATTGTGTCGAATGAAAAATATAAATGGTCTGTCTACTATAAACCAAGGAGGTGATGACCTTGCTATTAGAATGGCAGCTAAGAAAGAAAGAGAAAAAGTATTGGAACCAAGAGAAAAATATCAGTAATCTAAACAAGACATGATGGGGGTCTGAGGGGAAGGGGCTGGGGTGGAATTAATTTTTCTCTTACTAGAGATCCAAATCACAACAGACTCCTTCCCCTCACTCCCTATCTGGTATGGGTAAATGGGAATTATTTGACACATGGAAATACCTTTATTAATGTCATTTCCTTCATTTATTCATTAATGATTAATGATCATTTAGTTTGTCCATTTGCTAACCATCCTTTATGGCCTTCCTGAAGTTGCCACCTCTATGAAATCTTCTCTGACCTTTCCAGACCACTATGACTGCTTCTTTTATACCACTCAGATGATATATAGTATTGCAAGTAAATTTATTTATTTATTTTTTGTGAATAAATCTAGTCTTCCTTCAGCCTAGTCCATAAGGTCATTGAAAACAAGAATTGTGCTTTATACTATTGGGTCTCTTCCCCTCCTGCCTCATCAGCTGGATGTGCTTTCTGAGCAGCGGCTGAATAGTATAAAATTTAAAATATAATCATTTACAAAAGAAAAAAGCATGCCTTCAGACTTTCCTAACCTTCTAGACATCCTAGACTTTTACCATTTTGCTTTAAAATATAACTGAAAACAAAGTGAGTAAGGAAGCTTATCCAACCTGGATAGGGCCCCAAGTGAGAGCTTTCAGAGACAAAAGTGTATTAATGAAAGCTACAGTTCTTAGGGAGAGTTGTACTTTGTAATATTACATAGTTTGGGGGAAATGCTTCAGTTTTTTTTAAATTCCAACTACTTCTATAGGTTTCATAATCTTGACTATATGTGCTTTTTTCCTCATTGCAATGCCGTCTCCTGGAAAGTAGAGATTATTTCATTCTCTGTGTTTGTGCCCTCAGTTTCTAGTGGAGTATCTGGTACACAATAGGTGCTTAATCAATCAAATTACCAGGTAGTTTGAGATGCTTGGAATCACACATACAAGAATGAAATAATTCCTATTTTCAAGAAGCTCATATTCTAATCATTAATGATCACTGATTGATGGACAGATGGACATATTAAGTGAAGGACCGACTGATTTTTATGCTTCTCCTGCATTACTCAAATCAAGGAAGGAAAAAGTAGATTCAGTATCATGATGATCAATACTGGAAAAATGAAATATACTTAGTATTGTAGAGATTTATAAATCTATTTTCTTTCTTTAATAATGATAATGATGATGATGATGACAACTATCATTTATATTTTATTTTGAAGTGTGCAAAGTGTTATCTCCTTTGATCCACACAACAACCCTGAGAAGTAAGTGCAATTATTATCATCCCAATTTTACAAATAAGGAAACTGAGACAAGCAGGGGTTAACTGATTGCCCAAGGTAGTATAGCTGAAGCTGAATCAGCTTTTTCTAATTCCAGATCCATGGCACTATCTTAGATGATTCTCTCTGACCGTTTATCCCCAGATTTCTGGGCTGTTCATTATGGGCAGAGACTGTGGCTCATCTCAAACTTTACCTCTTCCCTAGCATGGTGACTTGCACACAGCCCACTATCAATGAAAGGTCATTGATGTATGAACTACACATCTGGGATCCATCAGACAGCTATTGATCCTTCACTTTGCTTTGGATAGAGAGGGAGGTTGCTTTGTATTAGGAATGAGGCAGTTCTACTACCTGGGGATCATGGTCTGAGAAGCAAGGTCTTCCTTAGTGAAGAAAGGCCATAAGAACACAGGAGCCCGGCTACTAATCAGCTGGACAAGGGCTGTGCTCTTTGAGCAGCTGCTGATAACCATCCACACTGGGCACTTACTTGTTGCTGCAGAAGCTTTGGTCCCATCTTCGCTCACTTCAATTTTTGCTTTCTGGATGATGTGAGAAACATGAAGATTTCCTGATCCTGTTCAGGCAAAACAAAGTCAGATTGGATTTTAAGTCAAGCCTTTAGCCCAGGGTACACAAAACCCATGAAAATTTTTGTTCTAACTGACCACTAGGTGATGCAATGGATAGAATGCTAGACCTGGAGAACCGAGTTCAAATGCAGTCTCTGACATTTACTAGTTGTGTGTTTCTGGGCAAGATACTTAATCTTATGTCTGCCTAAATTTACTCCTCTGTAAATGGGGATTATAATATCATCTACCTCTCAGACTTGTTGGAGACTCAAATGAAATAATATTTGTAGTAATATTTGCATAGTACCTGACATATAGCAGACACTATATAGATGGCAACTATTTATTATCATTATTCTTGATGGCATGGACAGTGATCTGATTAGCCAATGACTGAAGCTTGTTGTTTTAGGGTCATTTCAGATAACTGAATTATGCAACAGTTCCATGAACTGGAAGGGATTTTAATGATCACCTAACACAGCCCCCTCAGTTTTACAGATGAGGAAACTGAGGGCTATCATGTAGGAAAAGTCACTGACCTTAAATCTTTCATATGGAGGTGACTGATCCATAGATCACAGGAGCATAAATTCTGAACTAAAAATATTAGAGATAATCTAATCCAATCTCATTTTATTGATGAGGTGAGGTTAATTATCTTGTCCAAGGTCATACAGACTGTAAGAAGTAGGAACAGGGGATTAAATCTGAGTTCTCTGACTCTAAACACAATATCATTCTTCCCTCTGTACCTCAATACTTCTCTAAGAGTTCAAAGGCACTTCACAAGGGAGCTCTGCCTATTAACATCCATTTCACACCAAAGGACAACAAAATCATTGGTAACAGCATCCTCATTAAAGTGCACTGCCATACCCACGTAAACATATTTGTCCCCTGTTAGGAATATACAGTTGGGGGGAGAGAATATCCAAAGCTGTATCCTGATTGATGAATTAATGATAATTGGTTGAGTTCTTAACCTTTAAGAGGAATGAATATATATGTGTGCATTATGCAAAGTATCTAGATATTTTTACTTCCCAAAATGGAAAAGAGCAAATTCAAAACTGTAAAAGATAAAATACATACATATATGTATATATATATATTTGTATACACACATACATACTGAGATCACATCTTTGAAATATTACTTTGGGGAAAAAGCTATAGAAAGTGAGGTGTGATAAATGTAATTTCAAACCTATAAATTTTAAAAGTAGTTTCAAAGGAAACATCTTTCAGTTCAAAACAAACTATAATCAAGCTCATCTTTGGGATCTCATTTCAAATTCACAAATATAAACATGCCTGAAATAGAACTTCTGAATTCAGGCTAACCCTATAGTTACCAACCTCACACTTGAGCATCTGAAAAGGGCAACAATGAACTCAAAGCTTTCAGATACTGGAAAGAATTGAAAAGAGAATCAAATATCTTGGAATGCCCACTTTACGAAATGAAAGTCTTCCGAGGACTTAAAAATAAATTCTGCTAAATTTAATCAGGTGTGTGTGTGTGTATATATATATATACATATATATATATGTATACATGCACATATATATGTATATATAAGATTATCATTATTATCAATATCCAATTGGACCATTTTGTGATGTCTATAGCAAAAAAAAAATCAAAATGTGAAGTGGTCATTTTGAGAGTTGCAATACATGCTAAATTCTGGCTGCTTCCCCCAAATGAATATGAAGGGTCCATCATTCTCAGATGAGAATTCCTTCCCTCTTCCCAGTCAGAAAGAGCTTAGTAGGTGTACACCTAGTCAGGTAACTTGACTAGACCACACTCTCAGCCATTCTCAGAGGTGGGATTTGAACCCGGAAGCCTAGCCTTCTATCCTATCCACTAGTGCCACGATATCCCTACTCCTAGATGAAAGTACAAACTTATCAAACATACTTGTTATTTTTGCAAAATTTGCCTTCGATGAATCAAACATGTCAGTAATGCCAAGAGCTTTCAGGGACTCCTTCAGATCAAGTTTTGCTACTGCTGTGAATCTGGTATAAGAGAAAGAAATAAAAAAGGAACAAACACATACTATTAGAATTCAACAAAGAAACCACCTAGGAAGAGGTTGGTACCCAGTGGCAAATTTTAAAAATAGGAATTTAAATTGGTACCTTGATTCTTAAACCCTAAATTTAAATATCAAGCAAATAGAAGCAATCTCTAACAATGGCATTACAGACAACCTATACAAATAAAAAGGAAGCTAGAGAGGGAAAGCTCAGTGTCCCTCTTTGTACTATTAAGGGGAGGGGAAGAACGAGAGACTTCCAAAGTATCCCCTTCATTTTTCTCTAATTTAGATCAGATGGGAAATGTATGACCTGGAATAAAAGCTTCCACTTCTGTAAATATGAGTGATTATTAAGCTCAGGAACCTAGCCTAATTTCTTGGCAAACAGTAGATGCTGCAAAGAAGAAATATATTCTCAGCATCCCAAAATGGAGCTTGGGACTCACAATCCAATGCTATAGAGTTGGAGGGGATTTTAGAGTTCAGGAATCTAACCACTCTCATTTTGTGAATGAGGAATGAATGTAAATGCCTTGTTGAAAGTCACATAACCAAAAAATGGCAGCTCTATGACTAGAACCAAGTCACGAGACTCTCAGTGTGCTAGATGCCCTTTCTCCCAGACTGTACTTACTATGGTGGTCAGCCTATTTCAGATCTCTACTTGGCACCCAAAATGAATCCAACAAATGTCTGTGGAGTACTTCCATCCAATAAACCTTTATCTGCAGTCCAAAAGTGCTACTTACTTGGGCAGAATCAGTTGCACTCTCTTTGGTACCATGTTAGTCATCCAGCTCTGTATCGTCTTGGTGCTGATGTGAGGGATGATGGCAGAGAGTGGGGTGGTGCTCTCTGTAGGCAGGGCAATCAACATGCTGATGCTTTCTCCGTGGTACGGCAGCTCAATGAAATTGTACCATAAATCATTAGGTGTGCTCGCTGACCCTACACAGGGAAAAAGAAATCACAGTCAGATTCAGTACAGCCTCCATGGTTTCCTAGAAAATTCAGATTGCCCTACTCCCAAGTGCAATAGTGCCAACAGAAAGCAACAAAATGTACACTAGCACATCCTCCTGGGGAAGAGAACAATTCAGATTGACATTTCCTCTCCATAGACAAGAGCTCCCTTGGAGGAACAAGGCCAAGTATAATTACATCTTCATTTCCCATGCAGCTTTACATTTCTTCAAATTAAAAAGAGGTCTGAATAGTATAGCTATTGTATTTTACTATTACTGCATTTGCTCTGGTGAGGATTTCAGCTGAAATGCAAGGGCAGAGACCTTATTTTTGGAAATACTTTCAATTCTGGACTTTGCATTAAGTGGGGATCAATTATAAAAAAAGAGAGAATTAAGGCTGCCTTGGGGTCATGCCATTTGCCTGTGGGTGGAAACAGGAAGATAATAAGGAACAATTTCCATTAATTTCTGCAGCCACCCTAATAAATGCATTTAAAGTCCATAAATATACAAAACACTCTGACTGAGAGATTAGTATATAACCTCTAGAGCTAGTTCATCAGTGGATGCAGTACATGTGTATATAACTACCAACTGAGCTGGTCTTTCAGTAGATGCAATTTGGATAATGTGCTTTGCTTTGACATGGGGAGGGCTAGGATAGATTGGAGTGTCTTTGGAGAACTGTGCAGTGATTTTAGTGGCGTTCCCCTCCCTCAAATTTCTCCTTGAAGTGAAAGAGAATCTTTTTCTTTTTCTAGTAGTACTTAATTTTTCCAAATATATGCAAAGATAGTTTTCAACATTCATCTTTGCAAAACTATGTGTTCCAAACTTTTCTTCCTTTGCCCCAAGACAGCAAGTAAGGTTAAACATGTGCAATTCTTCTAAACATATTTTCATATGTGTCATGCTGCACAAGAAAAATCAGATTGAAAGGGAAAAAGACATGAGAAAGAAAAAAGAAAAAACAAGGAAACAATTAACAACAACAAAAAATATGAAAATACTATGCTTTGATCCAATTCGGTCTCTGTAGTTCTCTATCTGGTTGCCGATGGCACTTTCCATCACAAGTCTATTGGAATAAATACATCTTTTTAACATCAATATTCTTCTAGTGATGCTGTAAGGCTGTGGGTTATGAAATGCCACAATCTCCAGCTGACTTACAGCTGAAACCTTCTATGTGTGTAATCTCTCCCACTAGACCCTGAGTTTTTTTTTTTAGAACTGGGACTGTCTGACTTTTTTCTTTGTAAACTCTGCACATAATAAGTGCTTACTAAATGCTTTTTACTTATTTGTACTCAATCATGAAAGATTAAAGTTGTAGTTCAATCAAAGAGTAATGGAGAAATACATGAGAATCTATATATCTCTGGGCAATTTTTTGTTAGTCCATTCAATAGATTTAATATGTGAAATACTGAATAAATTGTCCTGAGACACTGTTAAAAACATATTCACCATACTATTAGTATGCTTTAGAGCAGAGGTGTCAGATTCCTAGCCTGAGACAACACTCCTGAGTGAACTCCAAACCAGATAAAAAAGTAATTGAAAAATTTTTAACATAATAAATAAAAATACAATTGAACACTGATAACATTCATATGTTTTCTAAATCATCATGTGACTCTGGGGAGTCTTGAGTTTGATATCACTGCTTTAGTCTGAAGGCTAGTTGAGGTAAGATAAAAGTTAAATCAGAAGATCTGGTCATGAAAAAACTCTACCATCTTGTATGAATTATGACTACTTATGCAGGGAGAAAGTTTTTTAAAAGAGTTATACCAAGTCATCAGTCTCTGTCTCTTTCCGAGTCTTCAAAGTCCAGTGGCAGGACAAAAATCAAGACAACTGGTGGTAGCCTAGGATGCAGTGATGACCTTAGGGTCTTTGACGTTTGACCAAGTTCTAAGTGCTGCACACTAGGTGCTGAGTAAATACATATTGACTGATGGATAATATAGCATATTGATTGATGTCAAACTGCAGTGTGAGAACTCTCCCCCTCCTTTTCCTAGTGTGGATATTATATAATCCCATAATTACTCTTTTGGAGAGGTTTTCCCAGACAAAGGTAGGAATCTAAATAAGTAGAGGGGAAACTGATCAGGTTTCTTATTTTGAAAACTCCTAGAATTCATGCAAATAGGTTTTGTTAAAATGGATGTAGTGAGTGGCTCTCATTTAAGAGCTGTACTGTACGTTTGCAGAGGATAAAACAAACGACCAGTGAAGAGCTATATAAAGGGGGTAGTATAAAGGATGCCAGAAATCTAAATGATTAGAAACAGTCTATGGTCCAGTCAAATAGCAAGAGCAAGGGATGATTGATGAAAAGTACATGTTCAGTTGTTACCCTGCCCCTGTCAAAGGACCCAACAAGGAGGTCCACTGGTGGATGAACTGACGTCCAATATGAGAGAATATCCCCATCAATGAAATGACAGATTCATCAACATGCTGACATTTACATATTTGAAGTACATTTGTAGAGTACTTTCCTCTAACAAGTATATTTGTAGAGCACTTTCCTCCAACAAGCATCTAGAGGTGAGATGACTAGTTCAAGATCATAGATAGTAAGCTGCAGAGCCAAAATTCTGAATCTAAGTCCAGTGTTCCCCCCATCTCTCCAAACTAGACTAACATTAGAAGAAGTGTAATTGGTGGTAAAAAGCTAGTGCCAGTCACAAAGACCCAAGTTCAATCTCTGCCTCTGATACTTCCATGGCAAATCATGGCAACAGCCTTTCAGGACCCCAAGCAACATTTAAGGTTCAGTAAGTTGGAGTACAAGTTCCAATAAGCATCACTAGAAATTCCCTTACATGGATGAAATCACAGATCCTACTTTAAAAAACAAACCATTCCCACTACTTACTACCTAGTAATCTTGGTATATTAGATCCAAAAAGAATACAGCATTCCAAGAGAAGGGTTGCAGTGAAAATAGAGGTATGAGCAACCAGAAAAGGAAGATGAATCAATGCATTAGAAGGAAATCAACTTTTTTCTCCCCTGGAAACCAGAACTCTGGTCTATCAATCAAGAAATATTTATAAAGAGTTTACTATGTTAGGCAGCTGGATAGTGCAATGGACAGAGTACCAAGTTTCAGGCCAGATAGATTCAAATTTAAATCTGGCCTTCTACACTTACTAGGTGTGTGACTTTGAGCAAGTCACTTAAACTCTATTTGTCTCAGTTTCCTCATGTGGAGATCAAGTGGAGAAAGGAATGGCAAACATTCCAGGACCTTTGCCAGGAAATACCCAAATGGGGTCATGAAGAATCAGACTGAATTGAAATGATTGAACAACAAAACACATTGTCAGGTACTGCACAAAACCCTGGAGATATAAAGAAAATGCTGAAAAAAATTCTTTCCCTCAATATTTCAATGGCTGAGAAAATACACATTTACACAAGTCTACATAAGAGAGATAGAGAAGTAATTTTAGCAGAGAAGTCATTAGCTTCTGGGGAGATTGGGAAAGGTCTTTTGCAGAAGATGACATCTGAGCCAATTCCTCTCTTTTGGGGCAATATTCTGCCGGGGATGTCTGTCTGCCCTCTTCCACAGGACTCTGGCATAAAGTCTACCTATCAAAAACATAAATGGACACAAGGGGCTCTGTTGTGCAAAGAACATCTTGGACCCGAAAATGCAATAGAACTAGTCCAGCTAGTGGAATGCATGACACCAGTTTCTCTTTAAAGAGGAAATATTTAGACAAGCATATTAGTGTAACCTTTTGGAACATGGTGTTCCCTCTATCCACAGAATTCAGACAACAAGGCCACTCAGCTGCCCAAGCATACTCGGCCGCTACTCAGGGATACATAATAACTCTCAGGATATGAGTGATTCTGTCCTTTGGTTGCTTGAGTACAAAAGACAGAGGGATTTTCTATTCTCCCCCCCCCCCAGCTTGAGGCATTAAATATTTTCAAGAAAATGAGTTGAATTGTCAGAGGCAAAGTGACTATTAGTTGGTTTTTCTTTTTTTTTTTTTTTATCATCCCTTGGCGAGGAATGATAATCCTCTCAGTCTTAATATTGCCAGAAATTTGCTTTTTGAGTCCCTGTGATTTCACTGGAAATTTGAAAAACCTTTAAGACTATTTAGAGGACTGGAGCAATTTTTTCCCTAACAAATCACTTTTTAAAAAAAAATCAATAGGATTAAGTCATTAATAGAGAGAGATATAGGTCAGGGATAAAATTTCTATGGGATCAGGGATAAAATATATGTGGTCTTTTACAAGTCAATTAATTTCTTTTTGAGTTTACTCATCTATTGTTTGTGGGGATTGGAAAAGATGGCTAAAAAATCCTTTCCAGGTTTAAATTTATGACTATGAATAAAACAGTATCAACAATCAGGGATGCACCCTGAATATGTATGAATATAAAAGCAGCTCTATGAATGAAGATTATGTATGTGTATATATATGATTTATTGATTTCTTTTTATAATACCAATCACTGCCCAGTCTTTATACATAGCCAATGACAATTGCTTTGTTTATCCCCCATCTGATCTTGTATTTTCATGTTCTAAATCACAAATTTTTCAGTGGTTATTCATATACGTGCTAGAAAATAGATAAAGTGGGTAATGGAGTAGGCTTGAGGAAAAGAAGATAAACTAAAAGCCTCCCTCTGGGGAAAAAAAGAAAAAGAAAAGATTATTTTTTCAGAAATGAAATTATATTCTTTCAACATTTTTTAAAAAACAGGAATAATTCATTCCATGATTCTATGGAAAATTTCTAGAAACCTAATCTTACTGAATGTCACTTCACTTCTGAAGTAGTATTCTAAACACAAGATAATTCAGTGACCAAAAGAAATCACACCTGCTGCAGCTGAAAGTTATTGTTTCTATAAAACAATGAATCAGGAGCAGAAGGGAGTGTAGGCAGCCTCTTGGCAGAACACAAAAGTTCTTTCCCCATCAAGATATGTCCCAGTTCTAAAATTCTACGTACTTTATTCCACATTCTTGGGTATTAAAGAACAATATCTTTCTTAATTAGAAGATCTGGGGGATGCTATCAAATCCCACTTGATAGCCTGCAAAGAAAAACAATGGAAAGGCAAACATTTTTTGCTCAAAGGAAATATAACCTAGAAGATTTGAATGAAAAATAAGAAATTAAGGAATGAAAAAATGTCAAGGATACTTAGAGAGCCTTTATGTATCACAGCATGTGGTTCTATGGGGAAGCTCACTCAATTATACTTCATTTCTATCCTTAGTCCCCAAAGAGAAGAAATGAAAAATCCTTTCTGAAAAACAAAAACCCCAAACTCTTTCCTAGTCCAAATCAAAAGGAATATTTTTGAGTTTATGCAATTTTCTTTCTTTTCAAATAAATAATTCTATAAAGATTTTACACAGGAAACTAGCTCTTGTGGTTCTTTATACACATATCAATTCTTATCACTACTGACCAAATATCTTCCCTGGACTATCAAGAATCTATTTTATGGACTGCAGTGCAATGTTGTAAATGTGTGAATATGTATGTTAAAAGTAGGAATTAAATATGGCTTCCAAAGTTTATTTTTAAAAAAAATTAAAAATACCAATACATCAGAAGCCAATCTAGTTATCATACCAACAAGATGAATATCCATCTGCATCCTGAATCTGCATCGTTGGCTTGTGTGATATGCATTTCTTTAGACATCTCATTTAGTAAAGTGCCTACTATGTGCCAAACACTTTGCTAGTCCTACAAGAACATCAAGTGCTTATTATGCATCATGTATTGTGCTAGGTTCTTGCAGTATATACAAGCAAGCAAAGCAAGCTCTTACTCTCAAAGGAATTTCTATTCTATTTTTAAATTTCATTTTGATTTTCTTTTTGGTTCTGAATTTTCTCCCTCCCTCTTTTCATCTCCCAACCAATAAGGAGGAAAGAAAAATAAAACTCATTACAAATATGCAGTCACACAAAATAAGTTCCCCATTAGTCATGTTGCAAGAAAGAGAAAAAGAAATCTGTACTGGGCTCATCAGTTCTCTATCTGGAGGTAGAGAGCATGTTTTATCATTGGTCATTGTGTTAATCAGTTACTATTCCAATGGGGGAAGACAATATATAAAGGGGAATGGGGAAAGTGGTGGGGAGACAGTATTGAGAAGAAGCATGGTTAGGGACTTTCCTAAAATAGTTTTTTTTTTTTTTTTTTTTTTTTTGGTTTAGTTGTTTTTTTAATAGTGTCTGACTCTTTGTGAACCCTTTTGGAGTTTTCTTGACAAAGATATTGGAGTAGCTTGCCATTTCCTTTTCTGGTTCATTTTATAGATGAAGAAACTGAAGAAAACAGGGTTTAATGTTTGAGACTGGATTTGAATTCATGAAGATGAGTCTTCCTAGTTACAAATCCAGTGATCTATCTGGGGCAATATCTAAGTGTCTCTCCTAAAACAGAATTAGTTTCAAATCTGGCCTCTACGATTTCTATTGGTGTGATCTTAGGAAAATTACTTGGCCTCTTTGGGATTCAGTTTCCTCTTCTGTAAAAAGAAGAGGTTCAATCAATAGCCTCTAAGGCCCTTTCAACTCTAAATCTATGATACTATAAAACTATGATTTTCAATCAATCAAAAAACCTTTTAAGTACTTACTATGCGTCACATACTGTGCTAAGTGCCAAATTTTCCATAGCTATATTTCAAACTTGGACCATCAGTATTAAGTGTCCCATGGGTATAAGTCCCCATGGGGAATTTATTTCTGGTTCATATTTCAATGTTTCTGAAAATAAAAAAGTTCAGGGACACAGAAATAAAAGGAATGAGGAAAACTATAGTTCTGTTTCTTTAAATATTTGGTAAAATTCACTTGTAAATCCATCTGGCCCTGAAGATTTTTTTAGAGAGTTCATTGATGGCTTATTCAATTTCCTTTTTTCTAAAATAAGACTGTTTCTTAAAAAAATATGAGAAGAAAAAAATAATTCCATCCAGGTAAGAAAATTTACATTGTCAAAACTGATAGTCCAAGAAATCTGAAATCTGCCTAGATAAAACTCAGATAATAGTGACGTGGCCTGCCCAAATCTGTATCATGATTTTCACTTGGACAGAGTGGAAAAATGGTTCTAATTCTTGTCACAGGCACAAATGTTTGCTAAGAACAGAGGAGCCTATGAAAGCTCTTATAAACTACTATATTTCGTTTAGCTCCAGGGTCAATACATCAATTTAATGTGGTTATAGGAAAATCTGTTCAGTTAACAAAAAATGGTCCTAACACATTTGAAGAAAATCACTTATTGAATTCAACTATACAAGGCATAAAAGTAATTAGATCCCAGTTTATTCTACTCTGTTTTTGGGTAGGTCTCAGTTTAAACTTTCCAAAATGTTTAAGTCTAGTTCTCATCTTCTTTTCCCGTATTATTTGATAGATCTCTTTGTACACTTTTGTTCCGATCAAATTGAAAGGACAGCAATTCTCAGTACGTGACCCTGTACCTCCTTTTTCTGTCTTTATACCTGTGGGTCCACATCTTTTCACTTTGAGTCTTGTAGAATCTTTAGCTACCTTTAAAGAATGGCTCAGGAGTCACCTCTCAACACAAGCCTTTACTGAGTCTCTCTTCTTAGTATTCTTTACCTCTTAAAAATTACCCAGTATAAACTTCCTTATGTAAATATTGCATTCACTCAATCCCCAATAGAAGGTAAGCTTCTTGGAGGCAGAAAAAAAAATGTTGGTTTTGTCTTTCTGCCCCAGTATCTTACATATGATAGATACTTAATAAATGTTTATTAAGCTTGTCAGGGTACTGAATTTTTAGAAACAATTCTCTCTCTATTGGCCTTGTACAGCCCTCCCTCACTTAAATCCAATTCACTTGTATGTCATGGCGTTACTTCCCTGAAGTCATGGTGCCCTTCAAGAATGAAGTACAGATAACAATTCATTCTATTAAAAATTACATACTAGAAAGGAATGGGAGAATTTGGCAATTTTTTCAACCTCTAATGATTAATTTAGAGTATTGTTTTAGCAATGTTAACTATGATTTAACTATAATTGAGCATGACATAGTTTGCCAAATTTCTAGTACAGATTCATAAATATAATACATGCACTCCCTTCTCCAGACAACATGGCAAAGATTACCTAAAAGAGCTTTGCAAATAGCAACTAAATAGCAACGTGGCTCCATGCCTGGTACCAGAAAGTACTTATGGCAGACCCATGTTAAAAATTGGTAGGGATATATGTTCTATTATCCTGGTAAGATCACAAAAACTAAGGGTGATGACAAGTAGTTACACTGAGCTAATGCTGTTGAGTTGTAGAGAAAAATACTAAGGTGCCCATCCCTCCCTTTGCTTTCAAGCAGCTGAATTTTAAGACAAATTTATTTATAGAAAGTCAACTGCTATTCTCTCTGGTATTTCAATAGCCCCAAAGACATGCTATAAATATGGTAGGAGCTCAAAAATATTTTCTTGAATAAGCAAAAGTTTTACTAGACTACTGTCCTCCCAGGAGGCATATTGGTAATAAGAGACATGGCCTGGTTATCTTATCTCAAATAGATTGTCTCATCCAAGTTACACACAGCTATGTTAAGGTTTATTAGGGATAATTAATGGAAAACCTCACAGTTTCTCTATCGATCAATAATGACAAGATCTGCCAACTTAAAAAAAAAGATAAAAATTGTCCTTGGTATATTCAGAAGATTTGAGGTACATTGTACATGGATGAGAGTCTAATAGAAATAAATGCATTGAGAAGACCCCCACAGATTCACTGGAAAATTTGAGTGTTGAAGTTTATGTATGTTAAGTGTCTGAAGTTATATAAAAATGTAATATTGGAAATCAAATGTACAAGCTTAGGTTCAAGTTGTAAATGGCATCATTTTCAAGCAGTAATCACTACTAATTTAAATTGGTTTCCAAGTGTTTCAGTCAATTCTACTGCTTAAGCACTTTCTATGTGACAGGTACTTATTAAGCCCTAGAGCTACAAAGAAAGGCAAAAAACAGCCATTGCAAAGAACTCACAGTCTAAGGGGAAAAGAGCGTGAGGAACAACCAGGGACAAATGGGATCTCTACAGGATAATTTTGGGGTAATCTTAGAGGGAAGACACTAGGATTAAGGTTTTGGGAAAGGCAGAGATGAGGAGGGAGAGTTCCAGAATTGGAAGGCAGACAGAGAAAATGCTTGGAGCCAGGTGAGTGTGCAAAGACACCAGTGTCACTGGATTTCCAGGTGGAGGGAAGGAGGTATAAGGAGACTGGAAAGGTAGGAAGGGAGCAGGTGAGGAACCAAATAGAAAATCTTATATTTGATGTTAGAGTCAACAGAGAGCCACTGGAGTTTATCAGATTATTGAGATGACATAGTATAGAATAGCCGGGATAAAAAAGAAATAAAGAAAGAGAAAAATGACCTTAATTCATTCATGCTATGATAATGAGCCCAGAGGTTTTTAAGTCATTAGCAGGAAATTAAGTTATTAATAGGAAAATTCACCTCATCTTTCATAGGAACTAGATCTGT
>JAJPUD010024565.1:0-12288 GCA_023553655.1 Myrmecobius fasciatus
AAGGGTTCTGATAAAGGTCTCATCTCTAAAATATATAGAGAATTGTCTCATATTTATAAAAATTCAAGCCATTCTCCAATGAATAAATGGTCAAAGGATATGAATAGACAATTTTCAGAGGATGAAATTAAAACTATTTATAGTCATATGAAAAGGTGCTCCAAATCACTGTTGATCAGAGAAATGCAAATCAAGACAACCCTGAGGTACCACTTCACACCTGTCAGATTGGCTAAAATGACAGGAAAAGTTAATGATGAATGTTGGAGGGGTTGTGGGAGGGCTGGGACACTGATGCATTGTTGGTGGAGCTGTGAACGGATCCAGCCATTCTGGAGAACAATTTGGAGTTATGCTCAAAAAGGTATAAAACTGTGCATACCCTTTGACCCAGCAGCATTTCTATTGGGCTTATATCCCAAAGAAATCATAAAGGAAGGAAAAGGCCCCACATGTGCAAGAATGTTTGTGGCAGCCCTTTTTGTAGTGGCTAGAAACTGGAAATTGAATAGATGCCCTTCAATTGGAGAATGGCTGAATATATTATGGTATATGAATATTATGGAATATTATTGTTCTGTAAGAAATGACCAGCAAGATGATTTCAGAGAGCCCTGGAGAGACTTACATGAACTGATGCTGAGTGAAATGAGCAGAACCAGGAAATCATTATACACGGCAACAACAGTACTATATGACGATCAATTCTGATGGACATGGCTCTCTTCAACAATGAAATGTTTCAAACCACCTCCAATTGTTCACTGAAGAAAGCCATATACACCCAGAGAGAGGGATGTGAAATGTGGACCACAACATAACATTCTCATACTCCTTGATTGATGTTTGCTTACATTGTGTTTCCTTTATCTGATATATCATTTGTGTAAACAAGATTTTTCTTGCACAACAATGACAAGTTTGGAAATATGTATACATATATTCGATTTGCCAATATTTTAAAATCATTAACATGTAGTGGATATCCTGCCATCTAGGGGAGGGGTGGGGAGTTGGGGGAAAATTTGTAACGGAAAGCTATGTAAGGGTTATTGTTGAAGAATTACCCACACATATGTTATGCAAATAAAATAAACAAATAAAATTTAAAAAAATAAATAATAATAATAATAATAATAATAATAATAATAATAACAATAATAATAATAATAATAATATTCCACTGCATTTATATATCACAGTTTGTTCAACTATCACAAATGATGGACATCACCTCAATTTCTAACATTTTGCCACTACTAAAAAGGCTGCAATAAATACTTTTGCACATATAGATCCTTTTTTATAAAATATTTTTGGGATACATGTCTAGTAGTAGTATAGTTGATCTATACCGTCTAGTTGCTGTTATAGCATATTTCCAGTTTTCTCTAGAAAAATTGGATCACATCATAAGACCACCAAACAACACCTTAGTATCCCAGTTTTCCCACATACTCTCCAACATTTATCATTTTTCTTTTTATCATATAAGTCACTCTGATTAGTGCCTCAGAATTGTTTTAATTTTCATTTCTCTACTCAAAAGTGATTTATAGCACTTCTTCCTATACCTATATATACACTTGCTTTATTATAAGTGACTTTCCAAGAATCATAGTCAATAATTTCTGAGACAAATTGTGAGCTCAAGTTTTCCTACCTCTAGGTCCAGTACTCTATTCGCTATGCCATTTTTATATTAAATCTTGTTTGTTTTCCTACTGTGCCTTAAGTTTATGATTTTTTTCTGATCAATACATGCAAGTAATTCCATGATTCTTCTTGATAGTATCTTTTAAAATGACTGGTTTGTTTACAAGTCGTCTCTGTTGTGTTTTAGAAGAGCTATGATTGAAATTGAACTCAGAGAATTTAGGTTCAATTTTTTAACTCTCTTCCACACTAATCTATGACCTGGAACAAGTTGTTAAATCTCGGTTTCTAGTTCTATAAAATAGGTTGTAGGATAAGAACTAGAAAACATTTAAGGTCCCACACATATTTAATTCCAACAAAAATTTTAGTCTGTTAAACTTTTTGTTCATGTATGGCTTGATATGGTTAACATTCTTAAAGCATATTACTTGGGAGCTCTATTATTTGCCTGAAATAAGCCAAAACTCTAGACTAAAATATGAAAATACGAATTTGCTCAGTTGACTCTCACCAAGTCTAGACTTCCAGAAATTGGAAGGCTTTCGATTGATCAGACTGATGATTTTTCACTCAGCAACTTTTTCAGTATATTTGTTCAAAAAAGGGCTTTTTCAATGCATATTGAAGCATGTACCCATTCACAGAGGGACTTCCCTCAGTAAATAATATTTACAATAAGAAAGCATTTCTTTCAGCATCAAAGACAAAATGAAGCTTGGAGACATTGTGCCAAGGCACACTGATGGAACTCTGCCACCAAAGAGTATTAAAATGGAATGGCAAGAACTGTGAGAATGTGAGGAGGAGGTGTTAAAGCACCAAATCTAGAACAAATAAAAAGAATTAATGGGTCCAAATTCCTATTTCCTACTGAATTCAAGAAATTAAATGTATATTTAATTTTCCTATTGGAAAATAATCATAAGCTTCTAAAAATAATGTTCCACTTTTTTGTATACTAACTTTTCCCCTCTATTACTGTTCTACTTTGATAATCATTACCATCTTTCTGATGACACAACTTTGTAGACTTGAGGTTATCTTTGACTCTCCCCTTTCATCTTCCCATTATATGATAATTTTACCTCCATATCTCTCATTAGACAGCAAAATGGAATTGGTCAGTTGGAAGATTCTTCCTTCCTTCCTTCTTCTTTCTTTCCTTTCTTCTTCCTTCCTTTTCTCCTTCCCTTCTTCACTTCTTCCTTTCTTCCCTCTTTCTCTCCTTCTTTCCCTCCTTCTTTCCTTAAAGCAAAACAATCTGATTCTAATTCGCCACCAAGTAAATGAAAGAAGATTTTCTTTTTTTCAGTCATTTTATTTTTTATTAAAGCTTTTTTATTTGCAAAACATATGCATGGGTAATTTTCCATTATTGACCCTTGCAAAGCGTTCTGTTACAAAATTTTCCCTCCTCCCCACTCCCTTCCCTATATGGTAGGAAGTCTAATAATGTTAATTATGTTAAAATACTTGAAAAATTGAATATGTGTATACATATTTATACAGTTATCTTGCTGTACAAGAAAAATTGGATCTACAAGAAAAAATATGAGAGGGGAAACATAATGCAAGCAAACATCAATAGAGAGAATTAAAATGCTATGTTGTGGTCCACCCTCAAATGCCACAGGCTTCTCTCTGGGTGTATATGGCTTTCTTAATCACTGAACAACTGGTTTAAAACATCTCATTGTTGAAGAGAACCATGTCCATCAGAATTGATCATCATACAGTCTTGTTGTTGCCATGCATATTGATCTCCTGGTTCTCATTTCACTTAGCATCAGTTCATGCAAATCCCTCCAGTCCTCACTGAAATCATCTGCTAGTCATTTCTTACAGAACAATAATAATCCATGACATTCATATACCATAGTTTATTCAGCCGTTCTCTAATTGATGAGCATACATTCATTTTCCAGTTTCTAGCCACTACAAAAAGGGCTGCCACAAACATTCTTGCACATGTGGGGCCTTTTCCCTCCTTTAAGATCACTTTGGGATATAAGCCCAATAGAAACACTACTGGGTCAAAGGGTATGCACAGTTTAATAACTTTTTGAGCATAGTTCCAAATTGCTCTCCAGAATGCTTGGATCCATTCACATTTCCACCAACAATGTATCAGTGTCCCAGTTTTCCCACATCTCACATCAATGTCATATTCGTCATTATCTTTTCCTGTCATCTTAGCCAATCTGACAGGTGTGTAGTGGTATCTCAGAGTTGTCTTAATTTGCCTTTCTCTGATCAATAGTGATTTAGAGCATCTTTTCATATGATTGGAAATAGTTTTAATTTCCTCATCTAAAAATTGTCTGTTCATATCCTTTGACCATTTATCAAGAAAGAAGAATTTCTTTGCCTCAATTGCTATCTTGCCTTAATCACTGAATGCGCATTGCCTTAGTCAAGCTGAAACCTGTTGAAGACCTTAGTGTAAAAAGATCAAGGTCTCCCACTGCATCCAGAGCCAACTCCAGTTGTCTTGATCTATATCTTGCCATTGGACCCAGATGGTTGTGGAGGGGAAAGTGAGGCAAGTGACCTTGCACACTCCTTCCTCACTTAAATCCAATTCACCTGCATGTAATAGCCTCCCTTACCTGATGTTATCATTCTCTTTGAGAATGAAAGGCAAATAAAAGATAACACTAATGATAGGCTCACAGTCAGGAAGATCTGAGTTCAAATTCTTCCTCAGTTACTAGCTGCATGACCCTTGGCACATAACTTTTTTATTAAAGCTTTTTATTTTCAAAACATATGCATAGATAATTTTAACATTTACCCTTGCAAAACCTTGTGTTCCAAAATTTTCCCCTACCTTTCCCCACCCTTTCCCCTAGACAGCAGATAATCCATCTGCAATTAAACATGTGCAATTCTTCTACATGTCCACAATTATCATGCTGCACAAGAAAAACCACATCTAAAAGGGAAAAAAATGGGAAAGAAAACAAAATGCAAGCAACAGCAACAAAAAAGTGAAAATACTATGTTGTGATCCATACTCAGTCCCCACAGTCCTCTCTCTGGGGACAAATGGCTCTTTCCATCACAAGACCAGTGGAACTGGCCTGAATCACCTCATTGTTGAAAAAAGCCACATCTATCAGAATTGATCATCATATAATCTTGTTTTTGCTGTGTACAATGATCTCCTGGTTCTGCTCATTTCACTTAACATCAATTCATGTAAGTCTCTCCAGGCATTTTTGAAATCATCCTGCTGATCTTTTCTTATAGAACAATAATATTCTGTAACATTCATATACCATAACTTATTCAGCCATTTCCAACTGATGGGCATCCACTCAGTTTCCAGTTTCTTTGGCAGATGACTTAACCTCTGTTTGCTCCAGTTTCTTCCCATGTAAATTTTTCCATATAAAATTATCATCATCATTATTATAATCACAATAATTATTTTTATCCCCAAAACTGTGTTAATTTGCAGACTTGTGACCACAATTTAGCATACCTTACTAACATACTTCTCAAAAATAATATTTCTCATTTAGAGAATCTTTTTTAAAAGTTAGTTTTACCTAAAGTAATTGATAACCTATGCAAACCGTGTTTTAGAATCCTGAACTATTGTTTTGAGCTGATTGTTTATTTTGGCTGTGTAGACGATTGTAACAGCAAATAGAAGGATGTTAAACTTTTTATTTGTATAGTGTTAGCAGCTAATGGTAATCTCAGTATCATTGTGAATAGTAGATGAAATTCATGTTTCATTTATACCTATATTTGAGATTGTATTTTATATTCCTGGACTCTTATGTATTCCTGATGAAGTTGTCCAAATGGGCACAACTGCATTTTCCTACACTGTCCATCAGTGGTCTCTTCTAACAGACTGCTCTTCAGATAATAATGGTGAAGTCCCCAAGGATCATTACCTTATTGCTTGGCCTTATGACTTCTCATACGTCTTTATTATGGATTTGCTCCTGTCATCCATCAGATTGAAACAAATCAAGCAAGGGAATTGTTAACAAATTCACATTCATTGGTAACAAATTCACTTTTATGCATGGGGGGAGAGGGATCTAGACTTGCTATTTTACTGATATAGGAGTCTTCCAATGAGTAAAACTTCATATACCAATGCAAACCAATAGCGATGACTCTACAACTTATAGTCTTATAGAATAGCCTGGGTACAAAGTTTAATGATCTCCCTCCTTTTAGTCCAAAGTCATCATAGATTTAGATACGCTGGGTGTATGGAATAGACTTTTCCTGGCTAATACTACATGATGAGCTCCTAGGTGACTAATGCCTATTTCCATTTCTTCAGAAACCATACAAGTAATTTGACATTGGTCAGAAATATGTCTGCATTGAACTCAAAACCATATCTTTAAACTTGACAGGGCTACAGCCTTCTTAAAATGAAGAACTCCAATTTACCCTTGGTATAATGAGTTTCATCAGTAAGTTTGCAACTAACAAATGAAATAGTACTCTAATGGGCATAATTTCCCTGTATAAAATTGCTCTCAATTCACTAGATTAACATCAGTATATAATTCAAAGAGATCATTTGGAACTGCATAAACCTATCCTAATGCAGCAAGAAACAAATAACCAGTTCCTTCAAGACCTGTTCATATTCTCATCTCAATGATTTTTAAGGATATTAGAAGAACAAATTTTAAAGGATATTAGAAGAAAAATAATACCTGACCCCTCAACTACAAATTACATTAAAAGGCTTAGTGATGATAGCTTTCCCCCAAATTCCAAATTTCAGCAAATTCTTTTAAAAAATTTAAAAAAAAATTTGAGTGCAAGAAACTTCTTCAAATGTGTCTTGTAACAAGTATTATATTTTTTGATTGAGAATTCACTTTCTTTTGAGCACTATGTAAGCTGGAAAGCTCACGGAATCAAAGACTTTGAGTGCAGGAACAGAAAGAATTCTGGGCTTAGTGTCAGAGAACTAAAGTTTATATCTAAGCTCTGCAAGATATGTCTTGTCTGATTTCTGCCAAGTCACTTTCCTTCTCTGGACAGTTTTTTTCTTTCTTTAAAATGAGGCAGTTGTATTGTAAAACTTCTAAAATCCTTTCAAGCCAGATATCTCTGACCTAATGACCTTATGATCCATCTACTATGGGAAAATTCAATGGCTGCATTAAAAGCATCTGTGAATGACAGTTGCTGAAAAATGGAGCCATGTCCATTTAATATGCTGCCTATACAAGTATACTGCTCAGTAGTAAACAGTAAAATAGCTCTTCTAGATTGTAAGATCTATGAGGGAAGATTGTTTTCATTGCTTCATTTTTTAGAGTAGACAATAATGCCCTCAAATAATGAAGTTTAGTAAGTTGGTTGTACTTGATTGACTTCATCCTAAAACATTTTGTTAAACAGAAGACTCTAGTAGAATGTACATCTTGTTAGAATATCATCCAATCATTAAGTTGCTAAAAAAATTATCAAGACTATTAAGAATTTAACAAGATTAATCAAATTAATAAAATAAGAAGCAACATTAAATTTGATCACTGATGAGTATCTCAGAAATTATATTTTATTAGGGCCACAGATAAATCTCCTCTGACAAAGATACTTCTTAAATAGATAGCAATGGACATCATTTAACTTTTCAGGTGCTGTGTTCCTTTCCCTTCCTACTCTTTTTTTTTTCAATCTAATTTTAAGATATTTAACTGATCTGCTTACCATATCCCTTGGGAAAGCTTTTCCTATTAATTTTTCTAAAAGTCTTATTGTGTCCAAATTATGTTCCTCTCTCCTCCCTTATTTTTTCCCTTCTGGTAGTCAAGTTCTCCTGACTCTCAAACAGTGATGATTTAGCCTTGCTTCTACCACTCCCCATTTCCATCCTCACTGAGTTTTTTGTTTGTCTTGTTGGGTTTAAGCAGAAGAAAGATTGCTATTCTTAGAACTTTGTTCTTTCCCACACAAACTTTGCAGTCTTAGACAACTCACTTAGCATCTTTTTCCTCTTCTAGTTAATATGTAGAAAAACCCTCCTTTTACCCAGCTCAGAGACTTGAGAAGATAAAAAGAAACCATTTGTATGAAAGTGTTTCTTAACCTTAAGCTCCAGATGAGATAGTAACAACAAAAACAACAATAGTAATAATAATGTTAATGATTTATAGCACTTTGAAGTTTGTAGTCCTTTTTACATATATAATCCCATTTATTCTTTATGATAAATATATGAGGTAGATACTTTTATTTTCTGCATTTTACAGTTAAAAACATAAAGACATGACTTTAGAGAGATTAAATAATTTCCAAGCATCACATAGTTTATAAGGATTCTACACTGAATTTGAATTGGAGTTTTTTTATCAATAAATTTTGCAGTTAATCCCCTATACCATGCTGCCTCATGATGAAAATATAATGAAAATGACACTAATATTTAAATACCCCCTAAGAAGCCCAAATTTCAAGATACATACCGAAATAAGTGAAAGATCTTTGATTCATTTGGCATCAGATATCCCAGTGAGACAATTCACTTATGCTTGCTCAAAATTGTCTATTTAGCAGATATAGAGCCTTCCTTGGAACCTCTCTTATTTTTCTTAGGATCACAGCATCATAGATTTAGATTTGGAAAGCTACCTAGATGACATAACCTTATCACCTACTTTGATAGTGATGCAGATTTAGACATGAAGGTACTTACTTCAAGTCACACATGTAAAAATCAGCAGAGACTAGGCTTAAATCCAGTTCATAAGACAGTAAAGTCAGAGATTGTGAGTAAAAAGGAAACTTAAATATTTTCTGATTCAATATCTTCTTACAAATGAGGAATCAGAAGCTCAAAGAGGTTATTTGGCCAGTCACACAAGAAAGGTTGAAGAGATTATGTCTTGTGACTTGAAGTTTAGCATTCTAAATCTCACTATATCCCCTCCCTGAGGTCCTGAGACTCCAGATCCAGTATTCCTTGTTGTCTTTCTCTACATTGGAGTTGTTTCTTTGAAAATGACCTGCATCATAAAAATTGTTGTATTCCCAGTGGCCCATGGTGCTTTGTAAAGTCAAAACTTAAAATTTGTGGAATTGATTTATTTTGTGTTTCAAAATTCTACTTGATTTGCAAAGTGTGCATAGCTTCTGGCCTCTTTATCAGGGTTATCTCCTTCCCTCACTTTAGTTATTTTTGCTTTATATTCTGGTTCTTCACATTTTAAACTATGGAAACTTAGCCTACACCTGGAGCAAAAGCATTTTGTGATTTCCTCCAAGACACAGATCCCCAGGAAAGCAAATATAAAAAGCAAGATAAAGAAGACACAAAATGAATCAAGCCTCTTTGAGCACTGCTGCTGATTTTCAATATTCCTCCGGTCTGGTTTTCTTCTGGCCTTCTTGTCCTGATTCTTTTGTGACTTGGCATGTGGTCTGGTGCTTCACAGTCACCATCTCCACAGAGGTACCTCCTCAATTTTCAAAATTTATGGGTATTTCTGAGTTGAACAGCATCTGAATGCAGCAGCAGATAATTTTCAAGAAAACAAAGCTCCCAAATGAGTACATTGCCTACATATTTCCAAGTCCTGGGAGCGATCAACAAATGAGTATTAGTAGAAGCTGAGTTGGAACATCATTAGCAGGACAAACAAGGAAAGTACCCTAAGGAACACTGGATCCAACTGGACTAATTTGGCATGGAGTCAATTTTCTGCTCTGACATTTTGAATATGTTGTGTCTTCAGTGACCTAATTCCATTTCCATTTTTTTTTTGCCATTGGAACTTGCAGACCATTGACAAAGCATTTATGGAAAGGTATTAGAATGAAGATCAGTGCCATGGTATCAATAACTATCAGATAGGGATAAGGAAAAGGGAGTTCTCTACCACTGCCTTATGCTCATCATTGCTAGAGCTTCTATCATACCTTCTTCAGCTTAGACTATGTTGGAGTTGGGATAAATATGAGTTGTAATGGTTAACAAATATATTAATACATATCAGATCTAGGAATCATACAAGAGGTTGAAGAAAGGAGTGGTGTCCTCAAGAATCCATGGATGTATCAAAACAAACAAACAAACAGACAAAAAACTGAGCAGCATTATTTAGAGCAGCAAAGAATTGAGAACAAAGTAGATGCTCATATAGATAAACAAATTGTAGTATGTGAATACAACGGAAGAGTTCTGTGCTATAAAGAATAACAAGCATTTTCATTTTGAATATATAATACATTTATTATGTAATTTTTTCCTCTTTTTTTCTTCCCTAAATTTTTGGCAAATTTATTAAATTTTGGTAAATCTTTGTAATAAAAAAAAGAACAAGCATAAGACAGAGAAACATGGAAAGGTTTTCTTAAAGTGAAGCACAGAGAATTAAGCAAAGCCCAGAAAAACATACACAATTGCACCAATTACAGTGCCCAACACAGTGGAGAGATTTGATTAATATTTATTAGCTAACTTAATGACACAAAGACTATAACAATATTAATTTTTAAAATCCACAAAACAATCAAAACTGAATGTTGAAAAATTTTTAAAAGAACAAGTTAATCCCTAAAGAAGAGAGTGAAGGGAGAAAGATGGATGAGAGAGAGAGAGAGAGAGAAAGAGAGAGAGAGACAGAAGGAAAAGATGGAAGAGAAAGGAAAGGAGACATAGAAGAAGGTATAGAAGGAGGAGAGAGAGAAAGAGACAGGGAGGGAGGGAGGGAGAGACAGAGAGAGATACAGAGAGAGATAAGGGAGGATCAAATACATCAGGTGGATTATCTGTCATGTCAGTGTATCTTTATTGATAGGGAAAGGGAACTATTTACTAATCTGTGAAAACTGGACACATTTACGTATTTAAGAAATATTGATGGAACTGTTTGTAGACCATAGTTGAACACACATTTAAGAAAATGTTTGGTAACTTATTTATTTTTAGCTTGAGGCTCACACCTGAACAAATAAGCATTCATTTAAATTGCCCAAAATAATACTTGGAAAATGGAAAAATGAGTTTTCATATCTTATTTTTCCAATAATGTATTAGTTATGTAGTATTACTAGAGCAATATATTTTCTCTAGATTGCATGTTGCCAAGCCAGTACAAAGAATAATTTTATATTTTTATTTTAAATAGGATTTTTTAAATACATGTAAAACAATATTAAATATTAATTTAAAATTTTTGTTTGAAATTTTTCTCTCCCTCCCCTGCTCCTCCCTAAAATGCTAAAAAATTATATATATATATATATATATATATATATATGCAAGCATGAAAAAAAATTTCCATTTTAGTCATGTTGTGGAAGGTAAAAGTGGAAAAAAATGAAAAATGAAAATAGTATGCTTTGATCTGTAGTCAGACTCTTTATTCTTTCTTTGGATGTGGGTAGCATTTTCCATCATGCTACCCACATTTTAGAGTTGTCATGGATCATTATATTGCTGAGAAGAGCTGTCATTCATTATCATCATACAATGCTACTGTTACTGTGCACAATGTTTTCCTGGTTCTGTTCATTTTACTTAGCATCAGTTCCTGTAAGTCATTCTAGATTTTTCTGAAATCATCCAACATGTTTCTTATAACACAATAATGTGCCATTTTATTCATACATATCTACAAAATGTCAGTTATTCTCTAATTGATAAGGATCCTCTAAATTTCCAATTCTTTGAGATACTCTGAATATTTTTGTATATACTGGTCTTTGCTTTTACTTTATGATTTCTTTGGGATACAATTCTAATGGTATTACTGGATCACAGGTTATGTAAATTTCAATTGTTCTTTGGACATAGTTCCAAATTATTCTCCAGAATGGTTAGATCAGTTCTCAACTCTAACAGTGTATTAGTGTCCCAATTTTCCCACATCTTCTCCAACATTTATCATTTTTCTCTTCTGCATAGGTCTGACAGATCTGTACTCTTCTAATTTCTTAGTCTCCTAACTTGCTTATGGTTAAAGAATTATTTAGATGTTTCAACAAATTAGAGAATTTTCTGGTGAGGAAGCCCTATAAATTTTCTTTTTAAAAATATTACTCTTATTTTTAAATATAGTCCCCTTCTATCTAGTTTTCCTGAAACAAAGACAGTGAAGAAAACTCAACTAGCACATTGATTGATTGACAGCATACAAAGCAATTACAATATCTTCAAATTGTATTCAAAGTGTCCATGGAAGTCACCTAGTCTAACTCCTTCATTTTATAGAACAGGAAAATAAGACTTAGAGAATACATTAGACATGTTCTAAGTGGAAGAGAAAGGATTTGAACTTAGGCCCTCTTCCACTAAATTCAATAAATTTTTCATTATCTAACATGCTAATGCTGCCTCCATATTTTCCTACCTCTCCCCAAAATAAGGAAATTCATTTACTTATTTATTCTCTGGAGCCAAGATTGATCATTACAATTAATGTTTCGTTTTAATGTTATTTTGTTTATATAATTATAGTTATTGTGTCTATTGTTTTCCCATTTCTGTTTTCTTCTCTTTGCATCACTTTGCTTCTCACAGTCTGCCATATTTTTCCATCCTTGTGGTATAGTTATATATTAGATTACATTTATATTTATATATATATATATATATATATATATATATATATATATATATATATATATATA
>JAJPUD010024566.1:0-18583 GCA_023553655.1 Myrmecobius fasciatus
TCAGAGAAATACAAATTAAGACTACTCTGAGATACCACTACACACCTGTCAGATTGGCTAAAATGACAGGAAATGATAATGATAACTTTTGGAGGGGATGTGAGAAAACTGGGACACTGATACATTGTTGGTGGAACTGTGAACGGATCCAACCTTCTGGAGAGCAATTTGGAGCTATGCTCAAAAAGTTATCAAACTGTGCATACCCTTTGACCCAGCAGTGTTTCTACTGGGCCTATATCCCAAAGAGATTTTAAAGGAGGGAAAGGGACCCACATGTGCAAAAATGTTTGTGGCAGCCCTTTTTGTAGTGGCTAGAAATTGGAAACTGAATAGATGCCCTTCAATTGGAGAATGGCTGAATAAATTATGGTATATGAATGTTATGGAATATTATTGTTCTGTAAGAAATGACCAACAGGAAGATTTCAGAGAGTACTGGAGAGACTTGCATGAACTGATGCTGAGTGAAATCAGCAGAACCAGGAGAACAATAATAAGACTATACGATGATTAATTTTGATGGACATGGTTCTCTTCAAGAATGATGTGATTCAAACCAGTTGTTCTGCGATGAAGATAGTCATATACATCCAGAGAGAGGCCTGTGGGAACTGAGAGTGAACCACAACACAGCATTTTAACGCTTTCTGTGAATATTGCCATGCATTTTGTTTTCCTTCTTAGGTTGTTTTTTCTTCTTCTCTTTTTAGATCTGATGTTTCTTGTGCAGTAAGATAACTGTATAGATATGTATACATGTATTGTATTTGTCATATAATTTATCATATTTAGCATGTATTAGATTACCTGTCATCTAGGGGTGGGGGGAAGAAGGGGAAAAGCTTGGGAAAAAAAGTTTTTGCAAAGGTCAATGTTGAAAAATCACTCATATGTTTTGTAAATAAAAAGCTTTATATATATAAAAAGAAAGTTCATTTTTCTAGAATGTTTAGATAGGTCGTAATGTAGTGTTCATGATGCCTATAATCAAAGAAATCCCCATGAAAACAATTTCAATGTTAATGTTAATATTTCAGAAGAAAAATTGAGTAGTTCAAGTAAACATATAGTTTCAAAGGGAAAATAGGAACAAGAAAAGTTAGTAAAAACTATTTTGGAAAATAGAGTTTTGAATTTTGAAAAAAAATGCTGAGATAAAAGTTTTATAAATTTCTTAAAACTTGAAAGTCTCCCCGAAAAATATTTCCTTATATAGTATTTTGAAGGAACTAAATACAGTGAATATCAGTATGAAATTGACTATATTTCTATATTTTGACAGACTATAGGGACAGTTTAGAATTAGTCTTTTGCAATCATATCATTGAATGAACTGAAAAATAGTTACAGGAAATATCATGAAGAAAAATGAGACAAGAAAACAATGCCATTACTCCAGATCCAATGTATGATTTTAAAAAATGTATTAACAATAAAAATAATAATTTTTGAACTGATTTAATTCCTATTTCCTAGGGAAAGTTAACACGATTAAGAAAATTGTTCCCATGAGGAACTAAAATTGTATGGACACCAATTCAGTTAACCCATTATCATCTCTGATAAATTATAGTAGTCATAAAATGTAAACTAATTCACAAAAAACCTTAGATAAGGATGGAAGAAGATTTTGAAAAGTAGCATTTTTTAAAAAAAATTGAACAGCACATAAAAGAAAATAAACCTGATGAAAGCTTGGTACTGCATCTCACTCATCCTTTAATTCAGAGATTTATATATGCAGAATATATATATATATATATATATATATATATACACATATTTTATATATATATTCTATATGTATATAGAACATATATATGTGCATGTATGTATATGTATGTATGCATGTATGTATGTGTGTGTGCATATATATAAATATATATATATGTATATGAAGCCAAAAGGGGCACTAAAAAGACATGGAATGAGGATATAACTTTTTTATACAAATCTCTTTTAATTCATGGCCATAATAGGACTACCAAACTTGGATTCTAAAATATCAATGTCTAATATATTTTGTAAGGAAGCAATAATAATTCTTACAGTAAATGAAGATGGTATAAGAAGCTGGTTTTTTGTTTGTTTGTTTTGTTTTGGTTTGGTTTGGTTTGGGTTTTTTTTGTATTCACTTTCTTTTTTATTTTTTTTAATTAAAACTTTTTATTTGCCAAACATATATATGTATGGGTAATTCTTTAACCTTAACCCTTACAAAGCTTTCTGTTACAAATTTTCCCCCCTACTCCCCACCCCTCCCCTAGATGGCAGTATATCCACTACATGTTAATTATTTTAAAATACTTGACAAATCAAATATTTGTGTACATATTTCCACACTTATTTTTGTGCAAGAAAAATCATAACTACAAGAAAGAAAAATCAGAGATATGAAACACAATACAAGAAAACATCAATAGAGAGCATGAAAATGTTATGTTGTGGTCCACATTTCGCATCCCTCTCTCTGGGTGTATATGGCTTTCTTCACTGAACAATTGGAAGTGGTTTGAAACATTTCATTGTTGAAGAGATCCATGTCCATCAGAATTGATCATCATATAGTATTGTTGTTGCCATGTATAATGATCTCCTGGTTCTGCTCATTTCTCTCAGCATCAGTTCATGCAACTCTCTCCAGGCCTCTCTGAAATCATGCTGCTGGTCATTTCTCACAGAACAATAATATTCCATAACATTCATATACCATAATTTGTTCAGCCATTTTCCAATTGATGGGCATTGATTCAGTTTCCAGTTTTTAGCCACTACAAAAAGGGCTGCCACAAACATTCTTGCACATGTGGGGCCCTTTCCTTCCTTTATGATTTCTTTGGGATATAAGCATTGAAATTCTGAAAGAAGAAGTTGTGATTACAGGAATTAATAGACATTAAAATTATACTCATTGGGCATTTAAATTGTCCAATCTCAGGACTTGCTAAATCCAACGAAAAATAAACAAGAAAGAAACTAAGGATATAAATAAAATATTAGAAAAGTTAGATATCACAAACATTTGGAGATAACTGAATAGGAAGATAAATAAGTTTGCCTTTTTCATAGGAGAATATGGCACCTCCACAAAAATTGACTTTGCAATAGGACAGAAAAACCTCAAAATAAAATATAAAAAGACAGAAATATTAAATGTGGGGCACCTAGGTGGTGCAGTGGATAGAGCATCAGTCTGAAGTCAGGAGGACCTGAGTTAAAATTTGACTTAAGTCACTTAACGCTTCCTAGTAATGTGACCCTTGTATTCTGGTCAGGTCATTGCAATAAAATAGATTTAATAGAGTTCAATGGAAATAAAGATTAAAATTAATTTAGAAATTAAATAATTTACTGCTAAAGAATAAGCAAATAAATGGACAAATCATAGAAGAAAATTTTAAAAATCCATTAAAGAGAATTACAACAAGGAGGCAACATACCAAAAATTATGTAATGTAGTGCAAGCAGTAATTAGGGAAAATTTTATTTCACTGAAATCTTATATCAATAAAATAAGGGAAATAGATCAACAAATATAGTAAGAATCTTTTAAAAAGAATTTGAATAAGAACAAATTAAAAATCTCCTATTGGAAATTGAGAAAATCAAAGGTGAGTTTAATAACACTGAAAGACAAAAATATTGAGCTAATAAATTAGTAGCAGGTTTTATGCAGATAAAAAGCACAATATGATATATATTTTACTGATTATTTTGATTTTAAAAAGAAAGAATAAAACCAGTTCTTCAAAGAGTAACAAAAATGAAAAGATTGAAATCACCACCAAAGAAGAAGAAATTAAAACAATTATTAGGAAATATTTTGTCCAGTTTTATGCCAACAAATCTGGTAACTTGAAAGAAATCAATAAATATTCATGAAAATATAAACTATCTAAATTAATGGATCAAGAAAAAGAATTTTTAAATGACCCCATCTTAGAAAAGAAATTAAACAAGATATTAGTAAATTTCCTAGGAAAAAATGAGTTCATGGGGGGGAGTCTTGTAGATGTTCTGTAAACATTTAAAGGAGAATTAATTCCAGTATTATATAACCTATTTGGAAGAGTAAGCAACAAAGCAGCAAACTCCTTTTATGACACAAAAAATTCCCTAATGAATATTGATACAGAACTTGAACAAAATAGTAGTAAAGCAATTACATCAATATATCACAATGATAATATTCTCTGGTAGGATGAGATTTATATGAGAAATTACCAACATAATTGGACAAATCAATAACAAAACCAAGAGAAACCATCTGATTATCTCAACAGATGCTAAAAAAGCTTTAGACAAATTACACCATTCATTCTTATTAAAAACACTAGAGGACATGGGGTTAAAGAAAGCATTCCTTACAATCACAAATAATATGTATGTGTGTATATATATATATATACACACACATATATATATATATATATATATGTATGTATCATGAGGAAGCATCAACAATAATGCTACTAATGTAGGAGCTTTCTGAAGAAGATCAGGAATGAAGATAGGATGCCATTATTACTATTAGTAATGAATATAATACTTGAAATATTAGCTGTAGAAATAAGAAAAAAAAACATGAAATGAATTAGAACAGACAACATGGAAACAAAACCACTACTCTTTACAGATAATATGATGGTATAGTTAGAGAACCCTGGAGCATCAAATAAAAAATATTGATTGAAATAATTAAGAATTTTAGAAAAGTTGAAGGATGTAAGATGAATCTAAATAAATTATTAGCAGATCTTTATATGAGCAAAAAATCTAACAGTAAGAGATAGAAAAGTAATTTCTATTTAACATAATTGCAAACAATATTAAATACTTACAAATGTACCTTCCAAGACAAAATCAGGAACTATATTAACAGAATTACAAAATACTTTGTGCACAAATAAAGACAGTTCTAAACAATTTGAAAAATAATCATTTATCATAAGATAGCTGTTCCAGTATTATAAACTCTCCTGCCTAAACTAATTTACTTATTCAGTTTCATGACAATAAAACAACCAAAATATGTGATAGAGCCAGAAAAAAATTTAAAAATAAATCTGGAAGAACAAAAATGAATTTGGCCTAGTAGTATTATCTATATTACAAAACAGTATTCATTGTTATGGAATATTATTGTTCTGTAAGAAATGACCAGCAAGATGATTTCAGAGAGGCCTGGAGAGACTTACATGAACTGATGCTGAGTGAAATGAGCAGAACCAGGAGATCATTATACACAGCAACAACAGTACTATATGACGATCAATTCTGATGGACATGACTCTCTTCAACAATGAAATGTTTCAAACCACCTCCAATTGTTCACTGAAGAGAGCCATATACACCCAGAGAGAGGGATGCGAAATGTGGACCACAACATAACATTCTCATACTCCTTGATTGATGTTTGCTTACATTGTGTTTCCTTTATCTGATATATCGTTCGTGTAGATAAGATTTTTCTTGCACACCAATGATAAGTTTGGAAATATGTATACATATATTCGATTTGCCAATATTTTAACATAATTAACATGTAGTGGATATCCTGCCATCTAGGGGAGGGGTGGGGAGTTGGGGGGAAAAATTTGTAACGGAAAGCTATGTAAGGGTTATTGTTGAAGAATTACCCACACATATGTTATTCAAATTAAATAAAAATTAAAAAAAATAAAAATTAAAAAAAAAAGAAAGTAGAACAAAAAAAAAACAGTATTCATTAAAACTGTCTGGTACTGGATAAGAAACAGATTGATGGATCAGTAGAAGAAATTAGTTATATAAGACACAGTAGTCAATAATTATCTATACCTAGTGTTTGACAAACCCCAAAACTATAATTTTCTCGAGATATGTTTACTGTGCCTGTGAGGAAAGCCTTTTCCTTGCTGTTCTCCACACAAGACACTATGTCTTTTAATTCTGGAAAAATTCTCTGATCATCTGTGCCCAGAATTCTCTTCTTCCTCATCTCCACTTTCTGTATCCCCTGAATTTTTTCAAGTCCTCACTAAAGTCCTGCTTTCTACAATAAGGGCTTCTTGTACCCCCTTTATATCAGGATCTTCCCTCTCTTTATTGTTTTGAATTTATTTATATATTTATTTTCTGTACATAGATGTTTACATGTCATCTCTCAAAACTAGACTGGGCTCACCTGAGAGCAAAAACTGCTTTTTGACATTTTTCCTTCTGCACTTAACACATAACACAGTTTGAGGGATATAATTGGTACTTATTGATTTATAGAATAAATAAAATGAATTTGTCTTCAAGTGCAAAAAAATCAGAAAGTATTTGAGATTTATTGGATACATAGCTAATATTCTTTAATAAGACATACATTGATTGATTTATTTATTTTGTGTCCAAAGTTTGAGTTTTAGTAAAAGAATAGCTGCCTGTCAATTTGGAATTTGGGTGATTTATCATTGTGCAGCATCAGGTTGTCTGGAAGTACACTAGAGCTGACAGTCATAGACCATAGTGCCCCGACCAGCGGGACCAAGTTATTCTAGGGGTCAAGGTGAACCCAGCCTGAAAAGATAATGGGCGAGAAGGAGAGGTGAGGCCAAGCAAGCTGTTGTCAAGGTCTGAGTTTACTGTGTGTAGGTACAGTATATATTCTTTAGAAAAAATGCGGGAGTATAAGGGGAGGAGTGTGGGGGATTTCCATAGGTTAGGACATCTGGTGTTGAAACATTCTTGAGGAATTTCCCTCGGTTGGTTCCTGGTACTGAGGCCCTGGGGGTGTGGTTTTCTCACGGGGGGGAAGGGGCCCCATCTGAGTGCTGGTTCCTAACACCATAGTACTCAATAGAGATGGCAACTTTAGGTCTCAAATTCAGCTTTAATTGACAGTAATATCTTTCTGTCTTTTTAATACATTGGTGACCTTGATAGAAAAGTGCATATAGTATCAAATTGAGTAAGATGGAGGTGTGGTTGCCATGACAACAATTCCTCTGAAATTGACATTAAAAAGGTTGAGGTTAATAATACTTCAGAATAGTAAATGTGTATTATGAGTCTCAAAAGATTGTCAAAATGCATTATCACTACAGGAGTGTACATGGCATGTCTCTAGTACTCTAAAAACATGAGGAAATATGAATATTCTGTCAACGGATAGCTTCCCTGAAATATGTTTTCTGCTTTAATGAATGCATAAAAATTCATTATCAGTCTATTGTTTTTTCTAGGAATTGAGATTGTTATGCCTTTCCCTAAAATCATATTTTCCCCAATTTGGCAAATATCTACTAGTGGTCAAGGTTTTAGAGGCTCATTTAAGCTAATTTGTTCAAATAGAAGAGTTCATTGAGGAGATAAAATTATCTTCAGAATGAATTATCATGCCATAGTACAGAATATCTTGGAAAATGAAATTCACAAAAGTTGGAAAGGTGGGGGAAGGGTAGGTGGCATAATTTAAACACCATCAGCATTCATCAATTAAAGAAATACTAGGTTCATGACATTATTTGATATATCATTGCATATCATTATCTATTATATATCTTTATGTAATTATATATTTGATATGTCTTTTTCTGAATCAGAAGATGTGATCTGCACAGGTATAATTTAGTCTACAAGCATATACCTACCAAGAATTACATTAGAATCTTTTAAGAGTAAGAGATAAGAAAATCCTGATACCATTCTATTGTGAATAATAATTTGCCATTTTCATTTTAACAAATGATAGAAAACAAGCAAAATCTTACTTTAGTTCTTTTCATGGAATTTCAGTCTCTTCCAAAGCTGTCAACATTATTTTAATCCACTAGTAGATTCAACAAAGTAAGATAACAAATGCCAGAATTCAGTCATTAAAGCAATTGAATGACTAGAATAGGATAAGCATTTCTGTGCCATATTAGTTGTATTGGTCACATATATTCCTAAACTCCTAATACTTTGAAAATCCTGGTCAAGGTTCCCATATGTACAGGCATGTGTGAATATGTGTGCATGTGTGTGTATCTGCCTGTATACAAAGAGGGATCTTTCCTTTATAACATTGGGGACAATGTGTCTTTTTCCATGACTTCTTAGCACTGTCTCAAATCATATCTACTATATCGTTAGATGCCCTATGCCATGCATCCTTATCAGTGAATAATGTGTGTGACATTACCTTGCATATTGTAAGTACTTAATAAAGACTTGATTTTGAAATATGTTGTAATTTATCTTTTGATGCCTAACACACAAGTGAAGAATGTGCTGGATTATCATGTTGTATCATTTATAGCTTTCTTTAAACATATTCCATTCAGGACTGTCCCCAAAGTTTCATACTAACTCATGTTAACTTCTCAAAAACTACTTGACTCTTACAAATCTAAGCATTCAAGGGAAACACACAAGAAATGGAGTGTTTGCTTTTTTCTTGGTCACCACCAGCATTATATAGTGTGTATATGGTCTGAGTCAAATAGCTAGTTAATCATGTACAGTTTAATTTGTACAGGCATTTCTGGTGTAGAAAGTCTATCTCTTACGTCAAGTAAGAAATTAAATGTGCAACATAAATACTCACACTTTTTGAACCACAACATTTAATAACGACACTTTTTCTGGCACAGATTATGCAGATGTTATCCAAAACCAGAGCAGCCAAATCTCAAGATGTCCATTAATAAAATGCTGGTCATTTTATTTTCCTTTAATCAATGTATTTATTTATTTATTTGGTTTTATTCATGGTAATTCATGGAAGCTATCTGATGAGACAAAGAAAAATTGTAATTTGTGTTGATGCAATGAGATACCAAACAGGTAAAATCAAGATTGTTTTGAAGTATTGAAGTGCTAAACAGATAAAGTCAATGTGATTTCATGGATTCTTTTTATTTACTGATCTGTGGTGGGTGTTTTTATTATTGATATAGACAGTGTTGTTGTAGAGGAAGGCCAGAATTCACTGGGGAGTCAGAGATCAAAGTTTTGAGTTTAAATTATGGGTGTTGGTTACAACAATGTCAGGGAAGTGTTATTATTGGTTTGCTCTTGTTCTTTATAAACATTTCATTGATTTAAGGGTACTGTTTTATTCCAGTGTTGGAGCAAGGAGAGAAGACAGAGAGAAGAGTGAATATGAAAAGAAAATATGTGTGTATGAGTGTGTGTATACAAAATATGTATACATTCATGCATATGTATGCACACACCTGATATATCTGCACGTGTTCTTGTTATATACACACTTTATATGTGGGAAATATATGTAACATCCTTGTATTTTGGGGGTAACATGGATGTATATGTACACACGCACACATGCATACACAGACACACAAAGCCACATAGAGGCACACACTTGTTCTGAGTTTTCTTCTAAGCCAGATAATATTTTTACTACTATAAAGGAAAAATGGGCATGCTAACATTTAATTTTTTTATTATTTCCCTGTTTCTATATTTTAGATTTTTCCAATTATTCTTGTCTTCCCACTGAACTCTTTTTATCCTAATATAAGGGTAGCATGAGGTGGAAAGGCAGTGAAAAGATATAAATTCCTTACTGAATATTCCAACTTTCTGAGTTATGCACAGTAAGCACTTTCTATAACTTGTTTCAATATCACTTCATTGTAGATTCTTGTCAAATTATATGAAATAAGATTTCTATTATTTTGTGGTAGACTGAAGATGATGGATTTGGAATCAAGGAATATCTACAATCTGTGTCGCTGGAAGAATCAAAAGAACATTAGATAGTATTTTTTAAATTTTTATTATTAAAGCTTTTTATTTGCAAAACATATGCATAGATACTTTTTCAATTTGACCTCTAAAAAACTTTCTGTTCAAATTTTTCCCTCCTTCCCCCTACTCCCTCCCCTAGATGGCAGGTAGTCCAATACACGTTAACTAGGTTAAAATATATGACAAATCCAATATATGTATACATATTTATACAGTTATCTTGCTGCACAAAAACAAATGGATCTAGAAATAAAAAAACAATCTGAGAAGGAAAATAAAAGGCAAACAAACATCAACAGAAAGTGTTAAAATGCTATATTGTGGTCCACACTCAGATCCCACAGGCATTTCTCTGGGTGTATATGGCTTTCTTCATCACTGAACTTTTGGAACTGGTTTGAAACATTGCATTATTGAAGAAAGCCATGTACATTAGAATTAATAATTATATAATCTTGTTGCTGTGTATAATGATCTCCTGTTCTGTTCATTTCACTTAGCATCAGTTCACGTAACTCTCTCCAGGCCTCTCTGAAATCATCCTGCTGGTTGTTTCTTACAGAACAATAATATTCCCTGACATTCATGTACCATAGTTTATTCAGCCATTCTCCAATTGATGGGCATCCATTCAGTTTCCAGTTTCTAGCCACTATGAAAAGGGCTGCCATAAACATTTTTGCACATGTGGGTCCCTTTCTTTCCTTTAAGATCTTTTTGGGATATAGGCCCAATAGAAACACTACTGGGTCAAAGGGTATGCACAGTTTGATAGCCCTTTGGGCATAATTCCAAATTGCTTTCCAGAATGGTTGGATCTGAAGAAAATTAAATAGTGAGGTGGACTTGGAGTCAGGGAGGAAAACTCTCATCCACATATCACTCATAAATATCTATTTGCTATGTAACCTTGGAAAAGTCATTTAATCTCACTTTCTCATTTGTAAAATGAGAGTTTTGAACTATATATCACATAAAGTCCCTTTCACCACTAAATCCGATAATGCTATGACTTGGCAATGTAATTATGCATTGGGAATATGGAAAAGATTGAAATGGCTGCCCCCAGAAGTCTTGAAGGAGGTACAAACTTTCTTTCAAGATAAAGCTGCCTACAATGAAAAGGCAATTTTATAGAGGAGGCAACCCTGGATTTTGAGTCAGAAAAACCTTAGAAAGTCTCTTACATCAGAGACTAACTAGTATGTTTATCTGTCATTAGTTTTGTGACAAGTTACACATTTTGTTTCATTCATACGTCACCATAATAAAAACAAACAAAAAAAAAACCCTGTAAGATAAGTCCTATTATTATCCTCATTTTACACATCAAAAAAAATGAGGAATGTAATGATTAAATAACTCACACAGGGTGACATAGCCATTAAGTTTCTTCATTTATATTTGATAACTATTTTATAAAGCTAGATTTCTAATGACTCTGAGACTACAGTTCTATGCATTGTGTGACTTAGAAGACTAAAAAAAACTTATGAGCAAAAAATATTGCAAGCTTGAGGATTTCATATTCTTGTGTTTGAGCTATCTGTGTACTAAAGCATCCTTGAGCATAAAAGCATACTGCAGTCAATACCAAGTCTTGGACATGGGAAATATCAAAAAGCTTAGCAAAAGTAAAATAAGATAAGCTATTGTTGCATTATCAATAAAGCCTCTTGTCCTTCGCTTTCAGTTGTTGTATACCTATTTCAAAGGTCATGCAACTGTGATTCTATTATTCCTCATTCCTCTACAGATACAAGCATTAGATTGTGAGGTTTTTAAGAGTATGTATAATCCTTATACAATGATCAATTTTGATGGACATGGTTCTCTTCAACAATGATGTGATTCAAACCAGTTCCTATTGTTCAGCGATGAAGATAGTCATATACATCCAGAGAGTGGCCTGTGGGAACTGAGTGTGAATCACAACACAGCATTTTAACGCTTTCTGTGAATATTTCCATGCATTTTGTTTTCCTTCTTAGGTTGTTTTTTCTTCTTCTCTTTCTAGATCTGATGTTTCTTGTGCAGTAAGATAACTGTATAGATATGTATACATGTATTGTATTTGTCATATAATTTATCCTATTTAGCATGTATTAGATTACCTGTCATCTAGGGGTGGGGGTGGGGGGAAGGAGGGGAAAGCTTGGGAAAAAAAGTTTTTGCAAAGGTCAATGTAGAAAAATCACTCATATGTTTTGTAAATAAAAAGCTTTATAAAAAAAAGAGCATGTATAGTCTTTTGCTTCTTTTTGTAACCTCAGTAATTAACATAGTATCTGGTTCATAGCTTCTTGTTATTCCATTGTTGGAGTCATTGTTGTGATTCAATTTGGGGTTTTCTTAGAAAGAAATTGAAGTAATTTGCCTTTTCTTTTTCTAGCTCAATTTATACATGAGAAAACTGAAGCAAATGGAGTTAAATGATTTGCCTAGAGTCACATGGTAAGTACCTAAGGCTGGATTTGAACTCAGATTAAACTGAGTTCAGGAATGTTTAGCCCCATTACTTAAACCACTGAATCACCTAATTATAATAGTGTATAGTAGGTACTTAATAATAATGATTATTGTCTGGTTTCACCATCTTGGTTCTTGCCCCTCAATACTCACAGGTTTCACCATTTCAGGTGACTGGGCTTTGCTGGTCATATAAGACCAAGGTCAATTGGAAGTTTGGACCAAGACACTGAACATTTGGTGCACAATGTGGGTGTTCCCATATCCCCAGGATTGGCAGTGATTCATGCAGTTCGTGCCCATGAAAAGGTCAGTGTGGGAGAACCACATGAACTTTTGTGGATGCAAGAGATATGCTCACATTCACCAAAGAGTGCCTCATGGAGATGGTGAGAAGAAGAAGAGTACTTCAGCATTGGGAAATAAAAAAGTTCATTATATCATGAATAGACCTGCACATTAGTGGATGAGATAGAGGGTTTCTATCATGGGGCAAAAGATCTCTTCAGAGTAGGTAGAACAAAGAGATTTCATCAGGATAATAAGAAAGCAAGAGATCAAAGAATTTTATTTACCTAAGGCAGAAAGTTTGCCCATGGACCATAGAAAGACCCCTGGTCTGTCTACAATCCTGAATTGTAGTAGAACAATTTACAGATTGCCCTTAGTTTACCAAAGTCACATCTCTCGCCCAAGACTGGTGGGAGTGGGAGGATTTTGGCAGGTCCTCTCATTACAAAAAGTTATTATGTTATAAAGAAAGAGATTTTGATCAGTTTTTAACCTTAATTTTTATTTGAAACAAGTTTCCTAGAACATTTTGTTGCTGACTGCCAGATTTTTCCAGGCCACAATTTTCAATTTTAATGCTCTAAAATCTATAGTATTCCTAAAGTCACCTAGAGAGTTTAAGCCATTTTTAATAGTATATTTTTATTTTTTAAAAATTCTGCAAAGATAATTTTCAACATTCACTTTTGGAAAATTTTGTATACCAGTTTTTTTTTTCCTCCCTCCCTTACCCTAGCCTTTGTCCTAGACAGCAAATAATACAATATATGTTAAACATATGCAATTTTTATGTTAAAATTGAAGCTATTACTAAAAACTTGTAATATTTATTTTTTTATCAAAAATAAAAATAAAAATCTACCTAACAATATTGAACATTATCAAATGGAGAAGGTTCTCTTAAGTTGAAGCTACTTCCTCCATAGTGGGTGAAAATGTAAAAATAGTGATCATTATTTGTATTTTTTTGTACAGAGGTTTTCTTTTTCCACCAACGTTTAGATTTTTAAGAGCCTTAGAAGAAGGGAAAATGAACCTCTAAAAGGATGCTTCCCTCAAATCTAGGGAACTAGTGGAGGAATGAGCTAACTTTGGAAACCTCTATCTTTAATACCTCGGTCTAGTCTTCTTAGGGGTAAAGCAGAGAAAATAAATATTCAATAACTACCCAAAAGGTTACAAATATCTCATTTGTTCATCAAAACAATTCCATGAGGTACTTAATAGGTGCTTAACAAATGACTGTTGATAATCCTATTAGGTCTCAATAACAAAAATCTCAGGATCTCACTTCTATGGTCTGAAGACAAAATCCTTTGCTAAACTCACCTTTCAGTTGTTTTCTTTGGAGACAGACTTCTATGCTTTGGTTCCAACAGAAGAGGAAAGGTAGCATTCTGCTAAATGTTTGATTGTATAAGATGGAGCATGCTTTTATAAGGTGCCTTTTGGAAGACATTCCCTGTTAACTCTATGCCACAAGATAAGGGACACAGGATTAGTTTGAAAGAATCTTGACTGTGTTTTACTGAAAACAAACAGAATTGAAAAACAAAACAAACAAATAAACAAAAAGCCTAGGGAAGTTCTTAAAATGACAAACATAACAGTGCAAAGTTTAGAAACAAAATTATTTTATTTTTTTCTTTTTTTTTTTTCAATTAAAGCTTTTTATTTGCAAAACATTTTATGGGCAATTTTTCAACATTGAACCTTGCAAAGCTTTCACTTACAAATCCCCCCCCCAGTCCCCCCTCTTCCCCCAGATGACAGGGAAACTACTATAAGTTAATTATGTTAAAATACTTAACAAATCAAATATGTGTATACATACTTTTACAATTATCTTGCTGTGCAAGAAAAGTCAGATCTACAAGGAAAAAAAAATCTGAGAAGGGAAACATAAAGCAAGCAAACATCAATGGACAGCATGTAAATGTTATGTTGTGGTCCACATTTCATATCCATCTCTCTGGATGTATATGGCTTTTTTCACTGAACAAATGGAACTGGAAACCAAATTCTTTTAAGAAAAGGTGTAGTGAACACACCTGTCAGATTGGCTAAAATGACAGGAAAATATAATGATGAATTTTGGAGGGGATGTGGGAAGGCTGGGACACTGATGCATTGTTGGTGGAGCTGTGAAGGGATCCAGCCATTCTGGAGAGCAATTTGGAGCTATGATCAAAAAGTTATCAAACTGTGCATATCCTCTGACCCAGCAGCATTTCTATTGGGCCTATATCCCAAAGAAATCTAAAGGAAGGAAAGGGCCCCACATGTGCAAGAATGTTTGTGGCAGCCCTTTTTCTAGTGGCTAGCAACTGGAAACTGAATGGATGCCCATCAATTGGAGAATGGCTGAATAAATTGTGGTATATGAATATTATGGAATATTATTGTTCTGTAAGAAACGGCCAGCAGGACAATTTCAGAGAGGCTTGGCGAGGCTTACATGAACTGATGCTGAGTGAAATGAGCAGAACCAGGAGATCATTATACATGGCAACAACAATACTATATGATGATCAATTCTGATGGACATGGCTCTCTTCAACAATGAAATGTTTCAAGCCAGTTCCAGCTGTTCAGTGAGGAAAGCCATATACACCCAGAGAGAGGGATGTGAAATGTGGTCCACAACATAATTTCATTCTCTCTGTTGATGTTTGCTTGCATTGTGTATGCTTTCTCTGATTATTCTTTCTTGCAGATATGATTTTTCTTGCACAAAAATGATGTGTGGAAATATGTATACATATATTTGATTTGTCAAGTTGTTTTTTTAAGAGAACATGAAAATGTTATGTTATAGTCCACATTTCACATCCCTCTCTCTGATTGTATATGGTTCTCTTCACCAAACAATTGGAACTGGTTTGAAGCATTTCATTGTTGGAGAAAGTCATGTCCATTAGAACTCATCCTCATATAGTATTGTTGTTGCCATGGGTAATGATCTTCTGGTTCTGTGATCTCCTGGTTCTGGATTTGTCAAGTATTTTAACATAATTAACATGTAGTGGATATCCTGCCATCTAGGGGAGGGGTGGGGAGTGGGGGGGGGAATTTATAACAGAAAGTATTTTAAGGTTGAATGTTGAAGAATTATCCATACATACGTTTTGCAAATAAAAAGTTTTAATAAAAAATAATAAAAAAGGAAAACTTTTAACAATTGCTCCAACTACCACTTAGCTGCATGGCTGCTGGAATACCTTATTCCAAATTATCTTTTTATATTATACATATACCCAGAAGGGTTTTTTTTTATTATTTTAGCTGAACATAAAACATTATGTCTGAATCATAACCTGTAACCTGTGGTTTTATTCCATAAAGCATTACAGCTAGCCTAAATTTAATAAAAACTGAACAGGTCTTTATTTATTTTTTAAAAAAATAATTTTGCATCAATATCCATTTGGGAGAATTCTATATTTTTCTTTCTTGGTTTTCACCCTTTATGGTTTAGCTATCAGTATCTTATCTGTATCATAAAAGGAATTTGGAAGAGCAGCTTCTTTCCCTATTATTTCAAATAGCTTATACAGTATTTGAATTAATTGTTCTTTGAATGTTTGGTAGAATTCAAAGGTAAATCCATCTGGCCCTGGAGATATTTTCTTAGGTAGCTGATTAATAGCTTGTTTTATTTCTTTTTTTCTAAAATGGGACTATTTGAGTAATTCATTTCCTCTTCAACTAATCTGGGCAATCTATATTTTTGTAGATTTTTCTAAATTTCACTTAGGTTATCAAATTTATTGACATAAATTTGGGCAAAGTAACTCTTAATTATTGCTCTAATTTCCTCTTTATTGGTGAAAGTTCTCCTTTTTCATTTTTGAAACTAATAATTTGATTTTCTTCTTTCATTTTTTCTAATGAAATTATTAATAATTAATTATTAATTACATATAATAATGTATATAGTTAATTATAAAATCAAATTAATAATAAAAGTTCTTTTCTGTATCCATTCAATTTTTTCCATAAACCTATCAGACCTAACTTTTATAAAATTCTATTTACCTCCTTAACTTTTTTCTTATTTATTTTGTGGTTTTATTTATCTAATTCTGAGAAAGCAAGATTGAGATCCCCCACTAATATAATTTTGCTAAATCTTCTTGCAGCTCTCTAGACTTATTCTCTAAGAATTTGGATGCTATACCAATTTGTGCATATATGTTTTGTATTACTATTACTTGATTATCTATAGTATCTTTTTGTAGGATGTAGTTTCCTTCCTTTTTTATTTTAATTACATCTACTTTTGCTTATTCTTGATCTGACATCAGAATTCCTATGTTTTTTTTTTTAATTCAGTGGAAGCATAATAGATTCTACTTTACTCTTTTTGCCTTTACTCTTAATGTATCACTCTCCTTTAAATAGGTTTCTTGTAAATAACAAACTTCAGAATTCTGGCATTATATCCAGTCTGCTATCTGATTCCATTTTATAGGAGAGTTCATCCCATTCATATTCACAGTTAAAATGATCAATTCTGTATTTCTTGCCATCTTTTTCCCCCCAATTATTCACTTCTCTTCATTTTCCCCCTTTCATTCTTTCCCAGTATTTTGCTTCTGACCACTCCATCCCTCAAGCATCCCTTCTCTTTTATGGCCCTTCCCCCTTTCTTATACCTGTCTCCTGTTCTCCTTTCTATCAGTCTCCCCTTTTTCACCTTTTCTCTCCTACTTACCTTCAGGGTGAGACAACCTCCTCTCTGAAACTAAATGTGTTTGATATTGTCTTTGAGCCAGATTTGATGAAAGTAAGATTCTCCCAATGTTCATTCCCCCTCTCTTCTTTCCCTCAAGTGTAATCGGTCTTTTTTGCCTCTTCGTGAGATGTCCTTTACTCTATTTTAATTGCATTTTTCTTTTCTTACAGTAGAAGCACATTTCTGTGGAGTTTCATTTTTGTATCATCACAATAAAATCAAAGTACCCTTTAAGTATTCCCATAACAAAGTTACAGATCTCAAGAGTTAAACACATCACCTTCCCATATAGGAATATAAGCTTTTCAACTTTTAAAAGAAACTTATTTTTTCTTTCCTTTTTTACCTTTTTTGATTCTCTTGAGTTCTGTATTTGGAGATCAGATTTTCTGTTCAGCTCTGGTCTTTTCATCAGAAAACAAGCAACAAATAAAATAAAAATTTAGTTTGAGGTCTCTTCCCTTTTGTTATAAAATGTCAAGAATTGAAGACATACAAGGGCGAAAATGAGACAATACGGCATACCCTTAAGTAAGACCAAATAATAGAAGGCTGGATGAGATTAAAAAAAATGTCTTTTCACAATATAAGGGAAAATTTGTTTACTCTCATGTATGTCATATAATTGTAAAACAGGGAATCTCTAAATGCTATTTTAATATCAACCTAAAACTAAATCAATCCTTTAAAACAATTCTTAACTCTATTCAATATGAGAGCCATTTAAAACTTTCCAGACATAATGATGAAAGATTATATAGAACATAAAACTTAAAGTCAAAAAGTCATAGTACCTATCGGGGGAAAATTGAATGGAGAAAAATACAAAGGTAGAATCATAAATATGAACATGAATAAGCAGATGGTAGAGTGAATCAAAAATTAGAATCCTACAATACGGTGCTTTAAAAAACACATTTGAATCAGAGAAATACACACCTGATAAAAGGTAAGGTAATGTAGTAGAACTTACTATGCTTCAGCTGAAGTAAAACACAAAATAAAGCAAATAATAACCAAAAAAGTATACTAATACTCATCTCATAGGGGAAAAAAAACAAAAATAATACAAACTTAATTAAAAGAGACAATAAAGAATATTGCATCTTTGTAAAAGATATGTTAGATAATATAACATATCATATATATTAAACATATGAGTCAAGTGTTATAGCATTGAGATTCTTTTTTAAAAATTAAATTTAATTTTTTATTAAAAGCTTTTTATTTACAAAACATGAGTGATTTTTCTACATTGACCTTTGCAAATTTTTTTTTCTTCCGACCTTTTCCCCTCCTTCTCCCCACACCTTACCCCTAGATGACAGGTAATCTAATACATGCTAAATATGTTAA
>JAJPUD010024567.1:0-18582 GCA_023553655.1 Myrmecobius fasciatus
GCTATTTCATAGACAAAACAAAGTGAGAGCCCATAGTGACAGCACTGTGCACCATTTAGGCAGTCAACAAACACTGATTTAAGCCCCCATTGTGTGCTGGGCACGGGACACAGAGAAGAAAAGGCCAGCCCTTGTCCTTGAGCAGCAAAAAAGCCCAGGAAACTTTGCTGCTGTCCAGAGCAGGCCTGACTCTCAGGGTCTTGGGTGCCTGGTCACAGACCAAGGAGACACACTCCTAATGACGGACAAGTACACACGTGCACTGGGAGAGTAGACCACCTGCTGAGCCACCCAGCAGGTAATGGACAACAGTAATGGCTCTAGCAGCACAGTGGGAAAGCTGCAGTCTCCGTTTGGTACCACGGGCAGAATCCCAGTGCTTGCGTTCAAGCCGGTCCCTGCTGCTGCCAAGAACCAGAGCCCTCCCTGGCACCCACCTCCAAGGGTGGATGGAAGGGTCAGTGGTGCTGTGGTGACCCTTGATTTTCAGAGGCCCAATTAAATGAACTGTGCTAAATGAATGATTTTCTTTCTTTCTTTCTTTTTTTTTAAATGTGGTTTGAGTTGTCTTGTTTTGTGAAAAAATCAGTGATGAAGAACCTCTTCAGTCCTGCTCAGTCTCCACACCTGGTACCAGTCCCTAGGAAACAAGCTCCACATACAAGGGGCTGGCACTGACACTGACACAGGCATGGGTGTAAATAAGCCCAGCATCAAACACAGATAAAATCAAAAAGAAAGTGTCCGGGAGGGACAGAGGGGGCTGAGCTATATCTGAAGCAGGGATGGAGGGGGCTGAGCTGTATCTCGAAGGGGGGGCAGAGAAGACTGGTTTCACCTCCAGCTGCAATACATCTCGCCTTTCCCAGAGTGCCCCCCACTGTGCAGCTCTCTTTGTACTTGACTGTAAGCTCTGTGAAGGCAGGAACTGTCTTGCTTTTTTGTATCTGCATCCCAGGGCCTGGTAAATATTTATCGACTGATTGACTAGAGCAAAGGCAGAAAGACAGAATGTCTTGTTTGAAGAACAGAGGAAAGAGTTAGGGGTTTTGGACTGCAAGGTGCAGGGGGGGAGTGATGTCTGTGAAGTTCTAGATATTTTGTATGCACCATAAAATCCATCAGGGGGAAGTCTAGAATCATCCAATATGAAACATCCAACAGGCAATGGCTGTGCAAGGCTGGAGCACCAACAAGAGACATAGTCTGCTCAGTTATATGATTGTAACTTAAGATCCAGAACTGGAAGAAGTGACCAAAGGGCGTGGGGGCAGAGGAGCAGCCTCTTCCCCCCAAAGGCTTCAGCAGAAAATCTCACTCATTTGACTCCCTCTTTACATCCTCCTCAGATGCCTCTTTTCCCTCATCCCCGTCCCAAACAAAAGAGGGGCCTCCTGTCCTTGCCAAGGCATAAGTGACTCTCACCCATCACTCCCCATCTACAGCTACTAATCCACCACCTAAAAGCTATTTGGATAAAACCCTCACTCCACCAATCCATCCACTGGGCCTTCCTCCCTTCCATGGTTAAGACTTCTGGAGGAAGCCATCTACAATGGGTACTCCCACCTCCTCTCATCTCATTCTCTTTTTAAACTCTCTACAATTGGGCTTGGGACACCAGAACTCGTCTCTCCGAAGTTTTGCGGGATCTCTTAGCCGTCAGATCCAGTGGACTTTTCTCCATCCTCCTTGACCTCTCTCTGTCAGGTCACCCTTCCTCTTGGTTCTCCTCCTTCCTCTCTGACGGCTCCTCCGCCTCCTCCTCCAGATCGTGCTCTCTTAGTGCAGGCGTCCCTTGGGGCTTTGGCCTAGGCCCTCTTCTGCCTCTGTAATACTTTTCTTAGTTATCCCATCTCATGGATTCAATCATCATTAATAGGTTAAAATGATTCTCAAGTCTACATATCCAGCTCTCAGGTGACCTGCAGGCTCATAATTTCAATGGATGACAAGGCAGACATCTTCCACTGGAGGTCTCGTAGACATCTCAAACCCAGCCTGCTCACACTTCATTATCTGCCTCTCCCCGCCCCCCATGGGAGGCTCTTCCAACCTGTGGCCAAAGGCCGTCCACCTCACCCTACAGCATCTCCGAATAGGCCCCTCTGACCCTCTGCTGCTGCCAGCCTGGGGCAGACCGTGGTCACCTCCCTCCCCAAGTGCAGCACCAGCTGCCGGAGGGGCCGCCTACAGCTTGCATTTAGGGGCCAGAACTTCACCCCCAGTATCTGACCAGCTCCAGTGGCCCCCCTCAGCTCTGGATCAGATCCGCCACCAGCTGCTGAAGCCCTTCCTAACCCACCTCCATCGGCCCTCACGCAGCTTGTGAGGGACACTGGCCCCTGCACGTTCCGGATACACCGCATCCTCCAGATTTCAAGCCCTTTCTCTGGCTGTGGCTCACTTGGAATTTTCTCCCTCTCATCAGCTCCATCTCCAAGAAAAGCAGGTGGGTGGAGCAGTGGATAGAGGGCCCAGTCTGAAGGCAGGAAACCTGAGTTCAAATCCTGCTCCTGCAGGAGCCTGGGCAGCTAACTTAACTCTGGCCTGTTTTAGCTTTTCTGTAAGAGGGTGCAGGGCTGTTCTGAGGATCCAATGAAATAGGCTCTCGGTGCAATACCCAAATGCTCATTCGCTTCCCTTCTCTGTCCTGCCTTGGCTCCCTTGCTCCTTATCTCCCCTAAGGCTGGCACCTTCCCCCTGAGGTCACCCGTGCTCAGCCTCTCTGTACCTTTCCCCATCTAGGGGTTCCCATGCCCTTCTCCTGCCAAGAGCGGCAGCTGTTCCGTGTGCCTCGGGTGCTCAGGACACAGGAGGTGCTTAAACAAGACTTGCCCCTTACACCATGGTCAGTGGAAGTGACCACCTCACCACATGAGGCAGGTGTTGATGGCGGGTCCTGCCTTGTAAGGAGGCCCAGGCCCACCCCCCCACTCTCTTGCCGGCTGCTCCCTGGGAGCCCACGGGGTAGGAGCGCAGCCTTGGTCGGTTTCTCATGGTCCGGCCCATGTTCTGTCTGAAGAGCTGTTCTATAAAACCTCCAAATAAGAATTTCCATGACTGTTACTTCTCCTCCCAGCCAGGAGTCTTCCAAGGACCCAAGTCACCAGAGCAAGGAATAAAGTGGTCCCAGTGAAGGGCAAAGGAAGCTCTCCCCTGGGAATCTTCTAACCCAGCTACCCTAGGACTGGCCCTCATTAGGCTTAGCCTGTTGGCAGTCAGGACCGTTTACCAGTATCGAGCCCACCTTCTCCTTCTTGATCACAATAACAGCATGAAGAACTCTGCATTGCCAACAAATCAGGAAACTGCCTCTTTCTCCAGTCTGTTGCTGAATAACCTCATCCAGAAAGGAATGGGGTCCATCCAGCACAGGCTGCTCTGGATGAGGCGGAGAGCCCCCTCTGCCTTCTTCTCTCCCCTCTCTCTCCCTGAGGGGGGCCTTTTGTGAGGTCTAAAGTCCAGGGAGTGGCTCTGGCTCTCCTTTCAGAGGGTGGGATTCAGGACTCCAGGCTATTCTTCTGTCCAAATTCTTTCAAGAGATTATCTCATTTGTTACCAGGCCTCGTATCAAACATTTCACACACCTTGTGCTCATTTTCATGAGGACACACTAAAGAGTATCAAAGAAAACAACTAAAGTAATTGTTCAAATTAATCAGCTTCTGAAGTGGAAAAACACAAAAATCACAATGTACAGGAGGATTTCCAATCTGCAAAGCTATTTTATAAAAGAAACAACATTCCTAGATAAGTTTCACCCAACATTTTCTTGGGAGCCATGCATTAAATGGCAGAGGAGGGCACAAGGAATGGAAATTTCCTCTCCTACTCTAAAGCCACTAGGGTGACTTTACAGACAAGTCACTCCAATGGTGGGAGCCTGGATTCCAAATGAGTTGACTCCTGTCTCAGACCAGTATAGTGAGGAGAAAAGAGACAGTTCTCACCTCTAGGTTGTACAGTACTCTGAAAGTGGACATTCCCGGGGCAAAAGATCGAAAAAGACTTTCCAAAATGGAGCTGGCACTGGGTTGATGCTGTTGCTTTGAAGACAAGGATGGAGATTTTGAAGACTGAGAACTTGTTTCAGACAGCAATGTTTTCTGAGGGAAAATTATAGTCACAAAAAGAAAAATTAGAGTTTCATTATACTTTTTTAAACATAAGTTAACATAAATCAGAAAATTTGAAGACCAATAAAACCTGGAAAGCAGATGACAATCTGGCTATACCCCTATGGAAGAAAGCCTTAGCTCTAATTCCAATGTGTCTTACTGATGACTGAGATTGCTCGACAATATTCAAGCATTCCCATCTCTTTTCCTGGACGCTCACATCTGATTGTGATAAGAACTCATTGTAATGCTTCATATTTAAATCTTGGTCCTACCTGTAGGATGATTTATGCTTTGTCCCATATATTATTACTTGGTATTCTGTGCCAAGTAATAATGTATGAGACAAAGCATAAATCATCCTATGTGAAATCTGAGTTGAATAAAATAGATTTCATGCTTCAACAAACTAAGGGAGAGAGAAAAGAGATGAAATGGCTATTGATGCTCCATGGGAAGACAGCAGCAAATCTCCACATCCTATGAGTTACTTGAGATGAAGAATTCATACACTCAAATACAGTAAGAGTTCTAATATATAACTTAGAAGAAATTTAGGATCTGAGTTAGTTTTTGACTAACAACTATAAATCAGAAACTGACTTTTTAGTGGTATCAATTATTCTGTATGAGTAAAAATCAAGATTAAGCCAATATATAGCATTCTTGATGACACAAAGAAGTATATTTAATAGGTTAAACTATAAGTAAATATTAAAGCCTGGGGAATAACTGGGTTGAAAATCCTGTTATGGATTACTCATGTTGAAGGTATAATTCTTTTCTGGAAAATGTCACAGGAAAACTCAAATAATTATTTAAGGTAATGGCAAAATGGTAAAGGAAAAAAAAAAACAAAACATAAAGTTACTCTTGCATGAGCTAAGTATGACTCCCCCCATAATAATTCTATTAGAAGTAGTTTAATAGTCCCCTGACAATTATAAAATATTCTAAAGCAGCTCAATTAGAGATCTTCTGCTACATAGGAAATACTATGCAAACTTCCCAAAACATGCCTTTCGTCCCAAAGAGTCGAGCTGATCAAGGGCTTCCTGAATAGCTGGATCAGTAGGTATCAACAATAGCAGCTTTCGCACTCGTAATGTTATCCTGCAAAGTTACAAGTATAAGTTACTGTCAGCTACAGTTTAAGGCACCAAGTAATTTACACAGTTGAGAATGTTAAGTAAATTATATGCAATTAAGCTAGATACAGCAAAAAAGAAAAATATAAAAATGCTCTTCAGTTCCCTTTTTCCTTATGCTGTGAGGGTGGCAGAAGATGCTCTGAATCACTTTCTCAGAGCAGGTACCCACATTAGCTTAGCTATCAGAGCTCTAAATAGAAAACAACTGTCCACTGATTAGTGGCAATGATGCTCAAAGATTCTTCCTAAAGAAATAATAAAGGAGTCAACATGACCACCTTTCTGTATGCATAAGTTCAACAAGCAGCATTTCAGGCTGCACTTGTTCACTCCATGATCAAAAAGTTCAGCGTGAAGGGAAATGCAGCAAATGCCTTTCGTGTCTGTGGTGGGAGATGGCTCCATGTGGCCTAGAGCACCTGCTGACTCTGGCCACAAAGTGAGCACAGTGGATGGGAGGCCAGAAAACATGGTTCAGGAGAAGTAAGAAATGAAAAGGACTCAAGACACCTTAGGCCAGACAAGACAGAGTATAGATCAGGAAGATGGTCTTCAAAAGGAGAGTTGGGCAGTGACAAGCACAGTTTGTAGCAAATGTCACCAAAAATGGAACTGCTATTTTATTAAGTAGGAAAGGAATAATGACTTATCTGACAGTCAGCCTCAAACCAACTGCCAGACTGTCAAGTTCTAGATCAAAGTCATTATCAAAAGAGAATAAAAATGAGAACATGTAGCATCCAACTGAGACAATCCCAACCTGATCTACTGAAATAAGCCTGTGACAGATAAAGACAGGAAAAAGATAAAAAATACACATTGAAAGACTATGCAATTTCCTGAAGAAGTTTATCTGAAATAAATCAATCACCACAATAACTGAACAAAAAATTACCTAGAAAAATCTTTAGCCAGATAGCTATCTGATATCTCTGACAAGTGAAGAAATATAGCAACCAAGAACAATGTCACTTAAGCATGTAAATTCATTTGTAAAGGTTTAAGGGGGAGGATGATGAAAGATCATGAGCAGTATAACCTCAATAAAAAGGGAGAAGTTCTGTTAGAAAGCCCATTAAGTCAAGTCATCTCAGAGAACTTAAGGGTGAAGCTGAAGAGAACAATGAAGATAAAGAATAAAAATATCTGGACTTGATTGCCACAGGTGCCTTTTGTGTAGCAATGGTCTAGATGAAGAGACAGAAGGAGCTGAATTGCCAAGGATGTCAGACAGAGGATCTGCCATGGTAGGGAAGCCTCTATAGATGTGAGTGAATAGATTCTCTAGATCAATAAAAGGAAGGACATGAAACATGGAATAACGGACTTTATGACTGAACAAAGGTGACCAGCAAAATGTCTAACTACCAAATCTTATTCCTAATTTCCTTCTTCTGTTAGATCTTTTATGAGAATGACTTGCACACGTGCCCAGCACAAAATCCTCATAAAGCTCTGAAGAGGGCACTGGAAAGTTTCCACCAACAGGATTCCCCAGCAGACTATACACATCCACACAATAATGCGTCTGATGGAAAGAAAGGCACTGAGAAAATAAATCCCGCTGCACTTTTAATCTGTTGATCTTAAGTAACAATCTGATTGACTAGAACCCAATTCTGCCTTACCTGGCTCTTCAAAAAGGTCTCTCCCATCACAATCATATAAAATTCCTTAAAAATGTTGATGACAAATTAGATTCCTGCCATCAAGTGAAACACAGAATAGGTATGTTTGTCCTTGTACGTAGATAGTGAATTCCAATCTATATGGGATTCCCCACAGGTGACAAAATCCTCAGGATGCCCTGTCCCTAAATGGCCTCTTGCAAAAAGCTGTGGAAAATCTATTTTCATTCCAAAGAACTAAGTTTAGCAGTTCACACAGGAAAAACCAAGTGAAGAACTCCCAACTCTCCACATGATGTGCAATTGTATGGACAACTCAAAGGCAGGAGTGCCAGTGTGCACATGTGTTTTGGATAGATACGAACAACAAAATGCATTCATGCAAAATATATGAATGACAGAACTGAAAAGGAGATGGAGAGACAGACTGTCTTATAAAAGCTGCACAGTGCTTTTAACAAACCCAAGTCTTTTTCTAGAGATATTCTTTCAGAGATGATGCCAGACTGAGCTATGGAAAACCACAGTCCCAAAGGTCCACAGCTTTTAAAACTGGAATGAAATGTCAGAGGCCATCGAATCTCAACTCAACTGACAAATGAGGAATCATAAGCTGGGAAAGGTCAAAAGATCTGCCTGGTCTGTATTTCAGAAATCATAAAAGAGGGAAATGGACCCATAAGTGCAAAAATGTTTGTAACAGCTCTTTTTGTGGAGCAAGAAATTGGGAAATGAGTGGATGCCCATCAGTTGGGGAATGGCTGAGTGAATTATGGTAAATGAAATATAAGGGGATATTATTGTTTTATAAGAAATGATAAGCAGGGGGCAGCTAGGTGGCGCAGTGGATAGAGCACCAGCCCTGAAGTCAGGAGGACCTGAGTTCAAATCTGGTCTCAGACACTTCCTAGCTGTGTGACCCTGGGCAAGTCACTTAACCCCAAGCCTCAGCAAAAAGAAAAAAAAAAAAAAAAAAAAGAAATGATAAGCAGGCTGATTTCAGAAAAGCTTGGAAAGACATATGAACTGATTTTAAGTAAAGTGAGCATAACCAAGAGAACATAGTAAATGTAACAAGATTATATGATGATCAACTGTGATGGACTTGGCTCTTCTAAGCAATACAGTGACTCAAGACAATTTCAACAGATTTGGGATGGAAAATTCCATCTGCATCCAAAGAGAGAACTGTGGAGACTAAATGCAGATCGAAGCATACAATTTTCACCTTATTTTTATTTGTTTTTTCTTTCTTGTGGTTTTTCCCTTTTGTTCCGATTTTATTTCACATCATGACTAATATGGAAATATGTTTAAAATGACTGTACACGCATAACATATATTATTATAGACTCCTTATAAATTAAAAAATAAAATAAGATTGCTCATTGGGAAGTGGGAAGGTGAAGGGAAGAGGGAGAAAAAATTTGGAATTCACAAACCTTATGAAAATACATGTTAATTCTTAAAAATGTAATGGAAAAAATAAGAGACTATTGAGAGAAAAAGAGAGAGATCCTGTGCCCAGGATCACAGCTACCAATAAGTGTGTAAAGTAGTTTTTAGCCATGTCTGAGCTCCAAGCTGGTACTTTAAAAAATGAACAATGGAACATCATCCAAAAGTCAAGGGAGAGGGAGTAGTGCACATCAGAGGTATCAAATTCTGGTACCAGATTAAAATGTGATTGGGAAATGTTTAATAAAAATTAAAATATGAGACAGATAATGTTAATTTGTGGTCTTCCAAGTCAACATGCAGCCTGCAGAGATGCATTTCTATTTGAGTTCGATCCACCACCACCAGTAGGCATCCTATTACCATGAAAAAACATAAGGAGAAACTGAGTGTGTATCATGAACAGCAAATCAAGCAAGCATGCTATGTGGTGAAGATGAAGGATAGAGACATGGCTGACTGCAATGCTTGTCTGGGTCTTACCTTGTTGGAAAGGCTCAGCAGAGGACAAAAGCTGACCAGAATAAAAGGGGACATCGGAACTGGAGAGAGATCCACCTCCAACTTTCCCAGCCCCCAAAAGCTGCCAAAGTCCTTCATTTTAAATAGAGCTCCTGAGTTTATGAACCTTGACCATTTTATGAAAACGTGTGTTTACCTGGGCTCCTCCAGGTTGGCGAGCTGGTAGAGCATGTCAAATACGTTGCATACAAGTGCCATGACAACACCTGGGAGGGACTTCTCCTGAGGGGAAAGCAAGACATAACCATAGGTATTGAATAAAAAATTTCTCTTTTCCTCCAAACAAAAAACACCACCTTTGACAAACCCTACACTCCTCAGCCTTAAAGAAAACAGAAGAAGGAGGCCCCCAATGTCAGTACACCCATCCTGAGCTCAGGCAATCCACTCTGAGTGCTGGCAGCCCCTCCCCCCAGGGGGTCTCAGATGGCAGACTCAGCGCTGGCCTTCCTGTTTTGGATCCTTGGGCAAGCGTCCCCCCACTGTCCCTCAGTGTCAGGCACCTGGGTAGCACTGCCTCCACCTCAGAGATGAGGCTCAGTCAAAAATCAGGGAGCATTACCCGGCACACAGACCACCACGCTTCCCCCACTCCCAGGTCAGTCAGTGGGCACCCCTGGGGGTGGGGAGCCAAGGCTGAGCCGCCTTAGGGATTAGGGCAGGAGCAAACAACTGATAAAGTGCCCCCTTCTCCTCTACAGCATCAATAAAGAGAGAAAGAAGAGTCAAAGCATCGAAAAGCAGGCAGCTGCAGGGTCATCAAGCACAAGGAAGACCCAAGAGAGCTGAGCCTGCAAGCCGCAGACCCCCCCCACTGGGGTCTCTGGAACATCTGATGCACAGTGAGCTTCAAACACTGTCACCTCCCAGAGACCATCACCCTAATCCTGAGAGCAACAACAGCAGCTAGGACAAGACCAAGCGCTCTAGAAGGAGGTCTGTTCAATTGCCCGGGATGCTGAGGAGCCTGGCTTTGACTCGCTTCCTCGGATACCCCCCTGGATCCCCACGGTGAGAGGATGAGAGGGTGAGTCTCCCTCAGTGGAGAAGTGTGGTTGGCTCCTCAGGAGTGGGCAGAGGCCTCCTGGAGGCCTGCAGGGTCTCTCTGACCAGTCTCGCCAATCTGGCCGGGCGACTAACCCGGAGGCGCCTCTGCGACACTGTACAGGCCTCGGCAGCCCCGACGGATTCAGCACAATAAAGGAAGGGAGCTGGGAACCGAGCCTCTTTACTCCTCCCAAGTCCGGACCCCTCCTAGGAGGAGCACGAGAGAAGAAATGGGAGGCCCTTCACCTGTTCCATGGCGTAGGAGGAGCTGAAGACGCCGCCGCTGCTGCTGGAGCTGGTGGAGGAGTCTGCAGAGCCCCCCGAAGGGGTGCCGCTGCCGGACGTCTTAACTGTGAGGGCCTGCTCCTCGGAAAAGCCCAGCTGATGAAGCAGCTTCTGATCCTTGTTCACTGTGAGCTACGAGACACGAAGCTGTTATTATCTGGGGAAAACACAGTATTGATATACAACACGAACGAACCAGAAACAGTTCATTTCAACCTACCAGACTGTCATTTGCAAATATCTGTATGTTATCCACGGGGGAATTCAACTGCTTTGCTATCTTCCACCTGACACTCCCTATGGTTTCGTTACTGTGAGCCTGAAAGAAATAATCAAATGTAGTGAAGTGAGAGTAGGCAAAAGTTGCTATTCACATAAACTTGCAGCCATCTTCATTTGGCATTAAATGATAGAAAAAAATGTATGACATTAAAAAAATACATGACATAATGGAATATCTCTTTGTTGGTGATTACAGTCAGTCGAGAAATATTTCTTAAACATTTACTAAGTGCCAAGATTGCAATAAATGCTAGGGATATAAAGAATATCAAAGTCTTATCCTCAAGAAATCGGATTCAGAATCAATCAAAAAGCATTTATTGGGGGAAAAAAACAGAACAAGCATTCAGCTTATAATGGTCAGGCCCCATGTTAGGAGACAGAGATATGAGTATAAAGAAGCAATCCCCACCCAATGGATACACAGAATAGCGTAACTAGAAAGTAAATAAACTGAAAACTACACCGAAAACGGTTAGGGGCTGTTTGGGAGAGAGGGCACTAACAGGTAATTTCCCAGAGGAGATCCCTCTTAAAGCAATGTAGGTGTGCGGAGGGATGGGATGTGAGAAGGCAGAGACCGGCTGTCACAGAGGGGGGCTGGGGAGCAGGCTGACCAGGGCTGTAAAAGCTACCGCGAGAAGCGGTCCCTGCACTGGGGCTAAGAATCAGCATGACGGGATGGAGGTGAGGAGATCCATCAGGAGCCTGCTGCAAGAACGCACACACCTCCACCACAAGCAAGGTGAAATGGGCACTGACAACTATTGATGTGGGAGTGAAGTTCAGGGGAGAGACTGGGGCTTGGATATGGAAGGATCACCCCCATCTGCACAAGAGAAGAGGGGGAGGGGAAGGAAAAGGGAGGGCAAGAGAGACAGAGAGAGGGGGGAGGGGGAGAAAGAAGGAAAAGAGGGAGAAGGGGGGAGAGGGAAAGAGAGAGAGGTGAGGGGTAGGGAAGGAGAAAGAGGAAGAGGGAGAAAGGGAGGGGGAAAAGGGGAAGAAAGACAAGGGGACAGAGCTAGAAGGACAGACAGAGGGAAGGAGAGTGAAGAGAATAATCAAGCAGAGTCCAACATCAAGATTTCACTGACTTCATTAAAATAAACAGTGCTTTCTGAACTGCTTTGGAGGGAGGAATTCTACCTTTTGGCCGGCTGACTTCCTATCACCCTCTCCCTGATAAGCTGAAACCATCAGCCCGTCACCAAGACAACCAAAGCACATTTCCAGAAGGTACTAAGCGCACCTCTACAGTGAAGGTATCTTTGGTAGATTCGCACGTCACACTGAGAGTCAGAATATGTCCGTGGAATGAAGCGCCGTGAGGTAGAATCGTGCGAGGAACAGAGTAAAGGTCCTGAAAAAGCCCAAGGGAGAAGACTCTTAGCCAAATGAGCAGTCAGACCAAGGACACACTTCCCTGCGGTGAACCGCCTCTACCCAAGGTCACTGACCTCGATGGTGATTACATAGCGCTCGGCCAGTAGGAGGAGCCTCTCAATGATGACAAGCTTAGTAGACCTAGAGATTTTTAGGAGGGAAAAGGCGTTTTTGGAGTGTTAATGACTGTCAACATCAAGTAAATTAAGACACTTCACCCACAAACCCCATCCAAAGAGACAAAAGCACTCTGACAGTCAGAACCAGCCAAGGACCCTTGGTGATCCAGCCAGGGCAGGGAGACAGGCCCTGGGTGGGACACGGGCAAGGCAGGGGCTTTGTCTTCCATCCTCTTCTGTCAGACTGGTTCATAGCACTCTGAAGCTGACAGAGTCATAAGAAATCTGAAGTCAACTCCCAGAGGGCAAAGTAGATAACAAAGAACAAGCACCCCGCTTCTAAGTGGGCACTTCTGGAGCTAACGCCCGCTCCGCCTCTAAAATGCACGCTGGCAGGCTGCCAAGTGCAGCTCTCCTCTCCATGCCCACGGCCAGTCTGACTGATGGCAGAATCCACAACCAGACTGATGGTTTGCTCAGGACTGGAGAACACATGCAAGCCGAGGGTCCGAGCACGCCACCTGGAATGCTCCCAGAGAAACCCTCTGTGCTCTGCAAGCACGAACCAGATCTGAGACTGCAGAGCTGATCAGCTCCTTCCAAGGGGCACCGAGCAGGTGCCTGGTCAGCTAGGGAGAAGGCAGGTCTCCAGAGCCCAGCGGAGCCACACCCAAGGGCAGTCCCACTTCTGCGCCAAACTCTGGCCTTGCGGCAGAAGCGGCGAGAACAGAGGGTGTGGTGCAACCCAAACCAGCTCAGCCACTGCGGGCGGGGGCATCCCTGCTTGTGGGGCAGCAGGAGCTGTGAGCAGGCCCAAGCCCGCGGGCCTTTGGCAGCAGCTCCGAGGCATGAAGCGTGCTGCTAGTTCTTGGGTTCCTATCAAAGGTCTGGAGGTTTTCCTATCAGAAATCATTACCTGGGAGTTTTCTTTAAGGAAACTAAGTGGCAGAGTAGGGAGAGTGCTGGGCCTGAGGTCCAATGACCTGAAATTAAATTCTGCCAGACACTAGCAGGGTGACTTTGAGCAAGTCACTCCACCAGTCTGCCTCGGTGACCCCATGTGCAAATGGGGGAATAATCTGAGCACCTCACAGGGTTGTGAGGATCAAATGAGAGAATATTTGCAAAAAGCACTTAACACAGTCCTTGGCACACAGCAGGTGCTCTATAAATGCTGCTTGTCCTCTCTTCCCCACCTCTCCGTGACAAAAAACCTTTTAACTGCTGGTGCCATTTTGAAATGAGGACCAACTGGTAAGGAAGTCTGAGCTTACCTGTACGGAGACTGTACAGATGTCGCCACAGTGGGCATGGCGGTCGCCGTGAGCATTTTGGTTGCTCTGGTCACAGCATGGGTCAGGGTCGGGCCACCTAGTGCTGAGCTGGCTGCCTGTAAGAGAATGGGCACTCTAAATAGGGACCCGACACTGGGCCGGCTCCAGTCCTGGATGAGCCCCCTTCCTCTGGCCGGGCTGCCACATCTAACCAGACGCTGGCTGGGCCTCAGGCACAGGGCCCTGCACGGAGGTGGAGTCAGGACAGCCAGTCTTTGGCTCGGCTCGCCCAGGAGAAAACCAGGGATAAGAAAGGTGGAGATTGCCCAGACCCAGGGACTGGGCCCAGAACAAATCGGCGGGGTGGGTCCTGGGGCCCGGCTCCCAATCCCAGCTCCACTGCTTCCGCTCTCCAGCTCTCACTGTCTCTGCCTCGTTCCCTAATCCCGCCCTGCTCAGAGAGCTGGGAGACATGCTGTCAGCTCATCACTGGGGCTCCCTGAAAGACTGATCACTATTCAAAGGTACCCCAGGCCCGGAGAAGGACAAAAGTAAGGGAAGAGAACAGAATCTGCTCATGATTGACCAGGGAGGTTGGCAGCAATCCCAGGATGCCCGATGACATTACAGAGCCCAGCGACCGCCACAGGGACCGCTAGAAGGAAGTGCAGCTGCAGCCCGCATAGCTCCTGCCAGCCCATCCCAAGAGCTGAGCTTGGGGAACGCTGCAGAGCTCGTCCGGACTCTAGCAGAGCTTCTCATTGCCACCTATCATGTTTTTCTGAAGGAGGAACACCCAAGAAGAACTTGGCTGGTTACAGTGCCCGCTCCTTGGCAAGGCCAATCACCGCCCTGTGTACCCGGCTCCTGCTGCTGCTCTCTCTTCTTCCCTAGCCCTTCCAGCCCTGCTGACCATCGGCCTGGCTCTGTGCAGCAGAGCTGACGACAAGGGGGGCCTTCCACTTTCTCTCTCTCTTCTTAGCCTCTCACCATTCCCCTTCCAACTTTTCACTTCACTGAAATTACTCTCTCCAAAGTAACCAATGATTGCTCAGGGGTCTCCTCTCAGTCCTCTCACAGCCTCGGACTGCTCATCACTCTCGCTTCTCCCTAGGTTTTGGGGCCTTTCCTACCACCCGTGTGTCCACTCCTCTGCCTGATCCCCCTCTGGGTTATAACCTGTAACAGCTGGTGTCTCCCCCTGGGGATCTGGATCTCATCACTCCTTGAATTAAGTGACCGTTTTTATGCTCAAGGAGTATCCAATTTACACCTACAGCTCTGACCTCGCTGAGCTCCAGCCTGGCCACGTATCTCCAACTGCCCCTCAGACATTTTCAGCTGGATGTCCAATGCAAACTTTTCAAAAACACAACTCCCTAGAGGCAGCTAGGGGTGTGGTGGATAGAGCACCAGCTCTGAAGTCAGGAGGACCTGAGTTCAAGTCCAGCCTTAGACACTTAACACTTCCTAGCTGTGTGATCCTGGGCAAGTCACTTAACCCCAACTGTCTCAGAAAAAAACAAAAACAAAAACGCAAAACACAACTCCCTGTATCTCTCCCTAAATCCTTCCCACCTCCAAATCCCTTCATTACTCCCAGTCACCAGACTCGTATGATCCAGCTTGGATATCGCCTTCTCTCTCAACCCTTCTACATCCAAGCTGCTGCTCTGATCCTCCCCACCATGGTGGAAGCCCTCACTACCTCAGGCCCAGACATTCAAACAGCACTGGTGGATCTACCTGTCCCAGAGCCTCTCTCCACTCCCCTGCCCATCCTCCATTCAGTTACACAAGTGATTTCCCTAAAGCAAAGCTCTACCCTTACTCAATAAACTCCAGTGGCTCCCTACAGTCTGAGGATCAAACAAAATTTGGTATTTAAATCCCTTCATGTCTCCCAGCCTCCCATGCCCATCCTGTACACACACACATACAACCCTTTCTAGTCTCCCCGCTAAATCCTCTTGGATCCAGTGACACTGACCTCCTGAATGCCCCTTCTCATGGCTCTGGTCACTCTCTCAGCTCTCCCTCCTTATCTCTGTCATCTGGTTCTCTTCTAGCCCAACTAAAATCCCATCTTCCTAGGAAACCTTCAATTCTTCTGAATTCTGAGGCCTTTCTTCTCTTAATTAGTTCCTATTGCTCCTGCATACCATGTTATTTTTTTGTCTGTTGTTTCCCCCCCTTAGAATGTAACCTCCTTGAGAGCAGACATGGCCTTTTTGTATCCCAAGCTCTTAGCATGGTGTAGTGTGCTTAGTAAATGCTTACTGACTGACTGGCTCAGAACTGGTCAAATAATTGGGCACAAAGAGTAGTTATTAATAACTAAGACTCAATTTGGAAGGAGGTTTTCAGGGAAGTACCTTAGGGATATAGAGAAGGCCATGCAATGCTTAAAAAACAAATATACTCTGTGTGTGTGTGTCTATCCTTCCCAAAGAAGAAAACGAGTATTTGTTAAAATAGACTTGATCAACTGACCAAGGAAAAAAGTGAGAATTTATATGCCTTCTATGTGCCAGGCACTGGACTGAGCCCTTAAAAGGATTGTTTCCCTACATCCTCACAGTGGTCCCAGGAGTTGGGTGGTAGTACTATCCCATCGTCTAGCAGAGGATGCTAAGGCAGGGAGAGGTAAAGTGATCCAAGAGCTACAGAGCCCTGTTAAGTTAACACGGCCACATTTTAACTCAGGACTTCCTGACTTCCTGACTCCAGGCTTGATGCTCCTTCAGCTAGGCTATCCTAGGACCAAAATGCCTTTTTGACCCATCCCCTAATGATCCCATGTCAGATGGCAAACATTCACTGATGATAAGGGATAAATTAATAGGTTACAGGAAATACGAAAAATTTTAAATTGGAAAAAAGTGAAAACTCTTAATTTAGGTACAAAAAAAGTACAAGATGAGGGAGAGGAGACTAGACTGAAGTTTGCAAAAGATCGGGGTGGGTATGGGGGGAGGGTTAATGACCAAGAGCAGAGACGACCCTATTCCTAGGAAGACCCACATTTTAGGAAGGGCCCTCTTTTGCTGGGAGTATATGTGTAATGAGTTCTGAGTTCTTTTGCTTTTCTTAGTGAGGTAGAAAGTGGGAGGGAGATCACTTGAATCTGAAAATAAAACTCCATTAAAAAATTAAATCAAATCACTAAGGCAAAAGACTCCCCTTCTTTTCTCCCCAGTAGTGTTGAGCTTGAGCATACCAAATACTTACTCACTCAACCACTGACACAGGAGGAAGAGATGGGCTTCCCGCCAGTGTGCCCTGCACGTTCTAGGCACTCTTGTCTCCGTGGCAGAGCACCATGCAGACATGTCACTGACCAGAGCAGGGCTCCTTGGCAGCTGAAGGAAGGGGCCAGGACCCGTCAGTAGATGACCATGGGCCTCTGCCACAACTCCTTGTGTGACCTGACACACATCACCTGACCTTTTTGGAAGGAGGGGACCTGATGACACCAGGAGAGATACCAGACCTGGGAGCAGTCACTCTGTCTCTGAGGCTAACTCCTTGTCTGTTAAATGGTCATGATTACCTACCTCACTGAAAGCACGGTGCAAGCTGTGTCATGCTAGAATGTGAATGACTGACAAGGGGAGTGACATGGGTGAGATGGCCTAGGAGATGGGAGGGGCAGGAAGGATGGAGAGAGCCCACACTAAGGAGGTCAGCAGGCCGGAAGTCCAGTCCTTGGGGCAGGGACCTCTCCCACCTCTTCAGACAGTAATTGACACAAGGGATAAAAGGCTCCTGGATACTCACTTCTAGGCGGGCATAGCAATCAGCGATAAACTTCCTGTGCAGAGACACCGAATCCTAGAAGGGCCAGTTAAATGGAAATTAGCACTTTGGCAATATGTCAAAGAGAGAAAACTGTGCTTCAGACAAATCCCCAAACAAAGCAAACTAATCTCCACAAACTTGGAAAAGGAGAAATGATGCCCACTCATAATTGCCCATCCACAAAACCCACCTTCTTTAATCTTGGATTTAGGTTAATATAACTGTAGTTTATGATCAGCTGAATGGCTTCATTAGCTATTTCTTCATCAGGTGACTCCATCGCAATTTTCCAAATAAAATCCATCCCAATCAATTCCAACTTCTCTACATACTGTTTAAAAGACAAAAATCAAGTCACATATTATTAAGTTGTAAATGCTAAGGCAAAAGTAAATAAACCCACCACAGACAAAATGATTAATTTCTTCATTAATTGTCAAGAAAAAACATTTCACCATTCAGCCGTGACTCGATAACTAACTCTGCCCTCCTCAAAGAGAGCATGTATAATCCAGCTGGGGTCTGCTGGCAACCCTGACCATGTATATGGAAAAATCTCATTTAAAGTCAGTCCGGAATTCTAAGGCATAAAGATTCTCTCCAAGTGAGAATACCCCCTAGAGTTTCCTTTGAGCAAAGTTTGTAATTCCAAGTAAGGGAGGCAGGATGAGCAGCAAGCTTGCTTTCCTGGAGAAGACCCGCCCCCCACCTGCCACCCTCCTTCCCCTGGGACTACGACTCACTCTTCTAGATATCTCATAGAAGGGGGAGGTTAACCCCAAAATGTATATGAACCTTTTTTGTGAACTTTCCCTTGTACAAGATTCCCATAAACAGCACCTCAAATCATCCTGCAGTAGAGTTTGTGACCCTGAGCACTGAGTGGGGGAACTGTGTTTAACTGTACATCTTGCTCTAAGTAAGAAATGGCTAAGACACAGAATAATGACAATTTAATAAAATTTGTTTTTGCAAACTTGTGCTTAAAACTCAAGAGCATAATATTAATATCTTTAATATTTAATAATCTTTAATATCTGAAAAGTCAACAAATATACACAGGTACAATTGTGAAATTATTACACAATATACACAACATATGTATAATAATAAAGAAATGTTTCTATATATAGATTTAAATATCCTATGTATGTTCATATATAGATTTGTGTACACACACACACACACAGAGTTCCTGTTTTAATGAATTGGTTTACTTAAAAAATAGGATTTAGAAGAAATAGATCTCTGCTAAACTTTTTCTTAACAAGTTTGAATATGTGAAAACCCCCAAATATCAAATGTTACAACGCTCAGCCAACACTCCACTAACTTTTTAAAGGCAAAAGTAGACAATGAGTGTGTAAACAACACCAAGGCAGCATCTCTACAGCAAAGGGCTTGGGATTCCATTTGTACAGAGAACATTTTCCCTAAGCTCAGAGATTGTTCTGAGTACGCCAACATGGGGCGACCTATTCAGGATCCCACAGCTGGAACAACTGCAGCAG
>JAJPUD010024568.1:0-16563 GCA_023553655.1 Myrmecobius fasciatus
TTGAGTTCCACATTCTCTCTCCCTCCTCTTTTACTCTCTTTATTGAAAAGACAAGTAATTTATATAGGTTATATATGTGTGATCAGGCAGAGTATATTTCCAAAGTAATAATAGTTAATGATAATAATTAGCATTTATATAGTGTTTTAAAGTTTGCATAGCACTTTATATGTGTCAGTTGATCTTCTCAAATCTGCAATCTAAATACTATTATTATTCCCACTTTATTGGTGAGAAACTGAGAGGTTAAATGACTTGGGTCATAGACCTCTTAAGAGTCTGAAGCTGGATTTGAACTCAGGTCTTTTGGGAGTATGTTGCTTCTAAATTTCTTTCCAGAAAAACCCCATTTTTTGACAAATGTTGTAGGGGATATGGGAAAACTGGGACACTGATACATTGTTGGTGGAACTGTGAAGGGATCCAACCATTCTGGAGAGCAATCTGGAACTATGCTCAAAAAGTTATCAAACTGGGCATACCCTTTGACCCAGCAGTGTTTCTATTGGGCCTATATCCCAAAGAGATCTTAAAGGAGGGAAAGGGACCCACATGTGCAAGAATGTTCGTGGCAGCCCTTTGTGTAGTGGCTAGAAACTGGAAACTGAATGGATGCCCATCAAATGGAGAATGGCTGAATAAATTATGGTATATGAATGTTATGGAATATTATTGCTCTGTAAGAAACGACCAGCAAGATGATTTCAGAGAGGCCTGGAGAGACTTGCATGAACTGATGCTGAGTGAAATGAGCAGAACTAGGAGATCATTATACACGGCAACCACAATACTAAATGATGATCAATTCTGAAGGACATGGCTCTCTGCAACAATGAGATGTTTCAAACCAGTTCCAGTTGTTCACTGAAGAAAACCATATACACCCAGAAAGACAGATATGAAATGTGGACCACAACACAACATTTTCATGCTCTCTATCAATGTTTGCTTGCATTGTGCTTCCTTTCTCTGATTTTTTTTCTTGTAGATCTGACTTTTCTTGCACAGCAAGATAACTGTAAAAATATGTATATACATATCCAATTTGTCAAATATTTTAACATAATTAACATGTATTAGACATCCTGCTATCTAGGGGAGGGGATGGGGGGAAGGAGGGAAATATTTGAAACAGAAAGCTTTGCAGGGTCAATGATGAAAAATTGCCCATGAATATGTTTTGCAAATAAAAAGCTTTAATAAAAAAAGAAAAATTCCATTTTTAAGAATGCAATCACATAATGTCTGAGCATTCCTAACAAAGAAAGCAATGATTCAATTCAAATCAAATCAATTCAACAAGTGTCTTATTAGCACTAACTGTGTGCCAGTCACTGAGAATGGTCTGGGGAAACAAAGAAAGGAGAGGAAGCAGTCCCTACCCTCAGGAAGCTTACATCTGATACTATCAAAAAATAAACCCAGAGGTCTCCACTGGGAACTTTATTAGTGACATTTCAATAAATAAATTCAAGATTAAGATAGCAAAACTAAGAGTTATTCATAAAAAATCTAAAATTTTAAAATATTTTATGAGTGCTATGAGAATGAAATTTTTTCTGTCAGCCCCAAAGTATATTTGTGGGGCTAGGGGAGTTAGTCTTTGGTTGTAAGTAAGAGTTCATAAAGTATTACTTTGATAGACCAGACCCACAAAAGTAACTTTGATCCTATGAATATATTAACCATCATCTGGGTATTCAACTAGCTAGTGCGAGGTGGTGGAGGGGAGTAGTTTTAAGTGGGTGCTAAATTACCATATCTATCAACTTAGATTTTAAGACTATATTTCAAGGGCTTTAGAAATTCCCTTGTGTACCTGCAATGGTTTGGCTTACTATAATGCATTCTGATCTGTTGATTTATTTCATTTAAATTAAATTACATGTACATTGATACCACTTTACTGTTATGATGGGAAATATTGCTAGTGAGAACATTTCTGAGTCCTTATCTTATCTGATACTGCACTTTCCAGATTTTTTTTAAAAAAGTTACCATTTGCTGATCTCACATCTGGTGCTCAAGTTCCAGAGAGCTCTAAGCATTTTCTTTGAGAAAAACTTTATCCCTGGATTCTAGCCAATGGAAAAGCACTAGGAGAAACAGGATCTTCTCTGGGAAAGTGAGTCTCTCCTAGAGCCCACTGATGTTGACCAAAATAAATCTATCGACCTGTGTTATAGGCAAAGAGAAAAGTTACAGAAATATCTATAGAAGCACCTGAAGTTCAATGGGGATTTTCAGTGCATTTCATCATATAACAGAATGCACTTTTCATAAAGATTCTCAATTTGTATCCTTTTGTTGCCCCTTATAATTTGGTAGTGCATCTTGAGAAAGTAAAAGTTTTGTAGTTTTGGAGAAACCTTAGGCTAAGATGGTTTTCTGGGGATTATCTACCACTTTTAAAATCTGGAAATTAGCTCCATTTCCACCAGAGGTTTAGCTAATGGGAAAGGAGAACTATAATTGAACTGGGCCAAAAGAGATCTGGGTACCAGTATACTTTCCCAGGGATGTTGTGCGCATCAGTTGAGATAATATTTTTAAGCACTTAGAAAATCTTACATGGTTTTGGTGGAAAGAAATAATGAATAGGTTGATTGTGGAAAAACATGGAAAGATTTGCATGAAATAATTAAGAGTGAAATGAGCAGAACCAAGAAAGCATTGTATACAGTAAGAGCAAATTCAAAGGATAACTTTGAATGACTAAGTCATTTTGAATATCATAAATACTTTAATCTACTACAAAGGACTTATGAAGAATGATGCTATATACATTCAGAGAAAAAACTGATAAACAGAAATATGTATAGTATGGCTTTACATGTATATGTATATATATATATATATACACATATATACATATATACTTTGTCTAGCTGTAGCCTTTTCTCGGATAAGGCGAGGAGAGAGGGACAAAAAAATGAAATGTATAGCAGAGCACAAAAGAAAACAGAAGGAAATATAGAAAAGCAGTGTAGCTTTGAAGATGATGTAATATTTTTAAAGTACATATGGAAATTCCTGGTTTTATATTTGATCTTATTTTTCTGTGTACATGGAAATGTTCTTTTTTGTCTTTTGGTATTAAAGTTCAAAATGAATAATTTTTATATATGTTTTTCAAAATGAATTATTTTTTTTAAAATAATGAATAACAAAGAAAATCATATTTATATATCATATATATCTTACATATATATAGATATATTTAGCTGCTATTATTAGTGTCATTATTGATACAACTTGTTTTATTGGCAAATCTTTTAATGTCACTTGTTTTCATTTTGCTCATCTGTAAAATTAGGAGTCCAGCCTACATAATCTCCAAGACCCCTTTCAACTATGAATCTATAAGTCTTAATATTTATTATTTGTTAACTTTATTAAATTAACTATCTAACAAATAAGAGAAATATTGATCAAATGTGAGTTCTGAGTCCAAGAAAGGTAGGATCAGGGAAGGCTTAACATATGAAAGGACATCTGATTTGAGCTTTAAAAGACAGAAAGGAATTCCATGGTATGAGGTGGGGAAGAACAGAAAAAAAGAAAAAAAATGTTAGGAGCAGAGTTGTGAAGGGAAACCAGAATGTCCAGAGAAAAGAAATGGAATTTGACTAGTCTTGGAAGAGAGCATTGTGATGTACTAGATTGTGGAGTGCTTGAATGTTAGGTTCAGAAAATTTGAACTTTTCTAGGTCAGTAATAAGTAATTGAGAGATTTTTGGACCAAAGAATTATGTAGTATACATCTATGAATAAGGAAGATTTAAATGGTCACATTAGATCAAGTATGGATTGGAGGAACCAGAGAGAAGTGGAAAGATATTTGAATTTTTATTACAATATAATCCAGGTAGGTATTAATGAACACTATCCTACAGTAATAGATTTTGGCACATGGGATTTTGTTTTACTACACTATATCCCTTTACCCCAATCAACATGTTCACTCATTAGAATTAGGCTATGATTTCCACTAGGAGAAGGATTTTGTTTCATTGAAACATCCTCTCTCCCCTGCTGCCTAGATTTGTGCTCTGCAAACAATGGACCCACAAGAAACACTAATTGAATAACAAAGGTTATTGTTTATTCTATTCAGTGTGTGTGATTTTCAATTCCCCCCCCTCTAAGATTAAATTGATTCTATACTATTTTTATTGATCTTATTTACAATTAAGTGATTTTGTGTTGTAACTATCTAAGTCATGGATCTTTGTGTGTCAGAACTTAGTCAGAAAATCAACTGGCTTATGATAGGTTAAGTTTAAAAATCCAGTTCTCCTGCTAGTCACTATTCTATTTTTGCCTCCAGGAATTATGCTTCTTTTTTTTGGGGGGGGTGTAAAGGGAATGGGGGAATCAAGTCTAGTTTTATACTATCAAGCTGTCCTTCAAAGATGTCTGATTTGCTAAACAAAGAAATCTGGTCTACTGTCTTTTAACCTTGCAGGTGGATTTAAATTTAAAAAAACCACTTTTTAGTCACAGGAGGGATGAAGGCAAATTCAACTATAGGGCTTCAACCAAAAATAATAGGCTTATTTAAGCATTTGAGGAAAAGAGGGAGCCTAGCAATTTCTCTGAAGTTCTGGAGCCTGAAAATTCACCAAGCACGCCCCAGTGCATTGTACCTAGCAAGCCAATATGAAGAAGGGATGTATTTCAGAGGGAAGGTTTCCAGAACAATATAAAATTTTGGAAAACACAATTTATGGAAGTGAGGTTTAAGAATAATTTCTCCATGTGTGTCCCAACTTTGGAGGGGAAAGAAGGGGCAGAAAGCCTTAAATTATTTCTTTTATCATCTATCTCTGTAAAGATGATATCAATATAGATACCAATGACTTTGTGGGTATCCATCAATGTGGTCATCCATTCCCTTGCTACAGATGATAATCCTTTCAAGTTCATATCTTCATAACGTGTGCCATTCTTGTCCAGATTTTCTTTCTGATCTTTTGGGAAGAGTCACTGCACATGCTGAAGGCTTCCTTCTAATGTAAGGATTAACTTTTTTAGTCATTGATCCTTTGACAATCTGGGGAAACTATAGACCCCTTCTCAGAACAATGTGTTAAATGCATACAAATGCATTCAATACCCAAATGCATACAAAGGAAGCCAATTATATTGAAAAGTGGTAATAAAAATTAAAAAAAAAAACCTCACAGATCCCCAGGTTAAGAACCACTGTGAAGGTGCAGCAAATTTACTGAGTTGTTTTCCTAGATACTACTATAGCACTTGGGCTACTGGATTCCTTGGTTTTGCCATGACCTGCCCATCTCCCTTTCTATTCACATTTCTGCAACTATAACCTTTGTGCCATTTCTTGAGAGCGGATCATTTTCTAGAATTAGCCTTCTGACATCCACTACGAGTCTCTTCATTGCCCATTTGGCCACCTGCAACTTTCATTGCAGAGAGATTGGTGATCCAAGATTTGCCGCCCTGTAGCATGACTGGGAGAACATTTGGGGTCAAAAGATAAGGTCTGGATGCCTGAGAGACTTTAGAGTTGTTAAAAACACTGCCCAATTTCCCAAATGCAACCCAGCCTTCTGTCCTTCTCCAATTCAATTCCTAGGCCCATCTGCCATTGCTTTTCTTGCCAAATGCTTCCTTCCAGTCTATACAGTCTCTTGTTTATTTTTTTTTTATTTGAGATGCCCAAGGGTCCAAGCAAAAAGGAGATGAATTCGTAGCATATATACTCATTCTTTTCCTTTCTAGCCCCTCTATCTAGACAAAACTGTGAAATGAAGCTTTTTGATACCCAATGCAAACATCTTAATCTTTAATTCTCATGTTCTGTAACCTAGAATACTTCTTTTAGGTCAGGTATGCTATAGTTCATACATATGTATGAGTCCCCACCACAATCTATTTCATTTTCAGGTACGTGTCAGAAATTTCAATTCTTCACAAAAAAGACCTTTCACCCTTTGCATGTTTCACAAGAATATTCTCATTTAGGGGTTCTTGATGGAGGATCCACAGGATTGGACAGATAGATTTCAAGAGACCTATGAACTTGGATATGAAAAATAAGACATTTCCTCTGCTTCATTTCTTTTGCAGTTCTATTTTATTTATACATTGAAAATATCCTTTTGAGAGAGGATTTGGGGAAAACCACAGGCTTTCCCAGTCTGCCAAAGAGGTCCTTGATATACAAAAATATTAAGAAGCTTCATTCTAATGAATCCATTTCTCTGCTTCATCTATGGTCTTCCTGGCAAAGGTAACGGGTCATTTATCCTACTAAAAACCCTCTTTCAAAAAGAATAGAATGGCTCTTAATGATTCCTCAAGCCCTTGAAAAACAGTTATTGTCTGGCCTTTCCCAATACTGTCAGCTTGAATAAACATTTATTTATGTAGACCATCAAAGAATTTGTTAGATATTTTTTACTCCAAGCATGGATAATATATTTACAGCTGAAAGTGCTCTTAGAAGTCACTATTTTACAAATGGGGAAACTGAGGCCCAGAAGAGTTGAATCTTTTACTCAAATTCACAAGGCTATGATTCTGAGGCAGAATTTGCTCTCCATTCTTCCTGACTCCACATCTTAGTCATTGTGAGATGAGCAGGCTGACTTTTCCACATCCTACAATGACTACAATATACAATAACTATTTCTTGGTCTTGGAAGAAAACAAAAACAACTTCATTTAAAAAAAGTCCCCTGCAACACGTGTCCTACATGCAACAAGACATGTGAAAGCATCATATTTTACAGGTAGACTACAGAACAATTGTTTATTAATCTTGGCTTTGATTCCCTTTATACTGGAAACTTTTCTTGTCTAAGACCTGTAAGTTGGCTTCAGATCTCATGGATTTCATGTCAAGAGTAAAGAAACAAACACAATTTGCTTAAGGGAAATTTAAGAAATATGGCAGAATTTAGTGTTTATCCTTCCAAAACAAGCAGCCGAAGTAATTAGCCACCTCATTTTTCTCCTCACAGCCTTAGGGATATAGAGTTATGAATCTTCACTCTCCCCCATTATCTTACTGTTTTCCAATGGGCAGATGGTGTTCTTTAGAGAATCCACAAACCTTTAACACCATAGGAGATGGAAAAGTTGTAAGGTTAAAGGCTATAGTTTCAAGGAGAACTAGAGACTACTGGGGTACACAGGTTGGGTTAGTGGGAGCAATCAGCCTCAGTTAGGTACAGGTAATAAGGAGATGGATTGTCTGTAGAGATTTTAGAAACAATAATTAAACTGACTAAAAGTTGGATCAATTTTTATTATCACTTTGCACTGGCAATTTAATTCATGTCAGGATCAGTCTGTCAGTCAATAAATATGCATTATGGATCTTTTCCATGCAGGAACTGTGCAAAGTCCAGGGAAAACCAAAACAAAAGGCAACACACAGACCCTGCCCTCAAAGAACTCACAATCTAATGATAAAATACTCCTGCAAAAATCTTTCCTAAGTCTAAATTCCAAAGAATTAGTACATGATCATAGCTGTCCTAGAATTCTTAACAGTTTGGAATCATTCAAGCTCTCTTCCATCTTTGTGGTGTCTCTAACCTTTAAGGCATTTGAATAAGAAATTTGAAATAAAACAATAGCAAAGTGATTATAAAGATAAATTAAAAGAGTTTGAATCACTTCAACACTTGTTCTATGTGACCACTTGAAATTTTTATTTGTGCTTAAAATTTAAAACAGTATTTTGAACTGCAAAATATGATATTTTTGTTGTATAAGTACAAATTTGAGTTCATGCATAAAGTATTTCACAAAATTTGACCTTGTGGTAAAACCTTATTGAATTTTACCAAATAAAATCTTTAAAATAGAAATTTAATATATATATATGTATGCATATATATATTAGAAGACTAAAGAATGAATCAAGGAAAAAAGTTAAATCACCAATATGAATTAAATAATTACTTAAATAGTATTGTAGATGTTTTCATTTTTGTTAGAATTTACTTATGAACTGGGATTTTTAAGAACCTCTGCTACATGTAGCCTTCTATTTAAAATTTTCCCTATTTGTATATCTATTGCTTAATGTAAATAATATGAATGAAACTTTTCAAAATTAAATGAGTAAAAAATGTTCTTTGATCAACTATATGCATAACTAGACAAATCTGGTTATACTGTTGACCATGGATATGCAAAGAAGATCAATGTCATTAACAATTCAGTGATAAATTTTAGAAGTTAAGGCTTGAAAATAGAATCAACAATGTTATTTATTACCGGCATAGACCAGTTCCCTGACCACCACCACCTTTTTCCCCTCCAAAAAAATACATGAATGTAATTCAAAAGTATTATTCATTATTTTTTTTTCTTTTTTTGGTACTATAATTTTTTTATACTTTTTTGCTGGCATGATTATATATAGAAAATTTAAGGAAAAAAACTTTTTTTGCATTTCTCTTCTGCCATTATGGCTATTTGTTTTATTTTATGATCGTGGGCTGTATAGAGGAGAAAATCTGCTCTGGCTATTAAATTTTCTAGGTACACTGATTCTGGGCACCACTATTGGACTACTGTTGGTGCTAGGGCTTTCCACTTGGTTTGGAATCTTGCAGGCACTCTGACCATTACAATCTCTACATGATGGCTTATTGAATGCTGGCATTAATTTCTCTCTTTATGGGACATAAATAATTGCTTATTCATATCTCCTATCACTTTGTAGGTCTGGAAATATCATTACCTGAAAACTGAAAAATAATAATGGCAGAAACTAGGTATAGACCACATCTCACATCCTATACCATGAAAAGGTAAAAAAAGGTACATAATTTTTTTTTGTTCCTTTAAATTTATTTAATATTTCCCCCAAGTTACATTTAAAATGATTTTTTGCATTTGTTTTTAAAAACTTCTGATTCCAGATTCTTTCCCTTTTCTCCAATTCCAGCCCCCATAAAGAAACCACATGTGAAGTTATATAAAACAGTTCCATAAAAGTCATGTAATGAAAGAAAGTATAGATCTCCAATCATAATAAAAAACCCTCAAAAATAATAGAGACAGAGAGAAAGACAGAGAGAAACAGAGAGACAGAGACAAAAACAGATAGAGATAAACACACACACACACACACAGAAGAAGAGAGGAAAGAGGAGGGGAAAGAAAGGAAAAGGAGAGGAGGGGAGGGAAAGGAAGGAGAGGGAAGAAGAAAAGAGGGGAGGAGAAGAGGAGAAAATGCTTCAATCTGTATTATGACACCAGACACAGCCAATTTCTTTGGATATGGATAGGATTTTTCATCATAAGTCATTCAGAGTAGTCACGGATCATTGTATTGCTGAAAATTGCAGTCATTTACAATTGGTCATCCTAGATCACTGCTATTACTTTGTACACAGTGCATTTCACTTTGCTTGAGTTCATGGAGGATTTTCCAGGTGTTTTTTTTCCCTGAAAGTACCCTGCTCATCATTTCCCATAGAACAATAATATTCCAGGACAATCACATACCACATTCTATTCCACCATTCCCCAATTGATGGGCATCCCCTCAGTTTCCAATTTATTGCCCTGAGAAGAGAGTTGCTACAAATACTTTTGCATATGTAGGTCCTTTTCCTTTTTTTTTTTTTTGACATCTATTGGTATTCATGCCTAATAGTGATAGGTCAAAGGATATACGTGAATTTAGAGCCTTTTGGACATATATCATATCTTTTGATCATTTATCAATTAGGGTATGGTTCCTAATTTTATTTAAATTTAACTTGGTTTCCTCTATGTCTGAGAAATAAGACCTTAGAGAAATTTGCTTCAAAATTCTTTTTACAATTACTATTGCTAATTATTTTCCCCCATTTATTCTATTCTCTCTCTTCTTTCACCCTGTCAATCCATCAATCACTTCCTGAAACAAATCTCAAAATGAAAACTCTCAGGAACAGTATAGCCAAATAGACTATAAAAGTCAAGGAGAAAATATTGCAATCATCTAGAAAGAAGCAATTCAAGTGGGGATGCAGTGGTGTGGCCTGCACCAGGACTACATGTTGGACTTCCACCCTGTTGCCACAGATCTTTTTTTGCTGACCCTCCAAGTCAATTTTGGTGTCTCTGAGATGAAAGAAGGTCTAGGAACCATCAGCACTTAGCTTTCCTGGCATGGGACTGGGGTTGTGACTGAGGCCGGGGTAACACTGGAGTGGTCTCTACCAGGACTGCATACTGGACTCCCACCCTGGTGTGTCTTAGACCTTTTCTGCTGACCTTCTAAGTTGCCTTTGGCTGGAAAATGTTCTACTCTGCTTTCCAGAGAATTCATCTATCACCTCTGCAAAGAACACTTCTGATGTTCTAAAATTTGGAATGGTTTGGTGGAGAGGTTGGGTGAATTTCTGCCTTAGCTCCGCCATCTTGGTTTTAAGGAAGAACAAATGTGAAAATAGGGGAGAGCAGACAAGACTCTCTGTGACCTCCTCCTTCCTTCTCTCAAACCAACAGTAGATTAAGCCTTTAATCTGGTTTTGAAGTGACAGAACCCACAAATGTCTGGAGTACAACACATTCCCAGAAGAAGATACCTTGGAAGAATTTCAGAACAGTTCTGCTTCAATTGGGCAGGGGGACAGTCTGCTGAACCCAGACAGAGCACAGGGAGACCAGGCAGGGAGCTGCGGTGGTCAGTGGACCGGGGAACCTTCTGTGAGGCTCTTAGGCTACTCTGCCCTGGTTGCAGGTATGGGCTTATTAGATTTGCTGCAAGACACCCCAAAGCCAATGCAAAAGGCAAATTGTAAGTCTCTGAACCCTGGAAGAACTTGGCACCTTACCCAGAACCAGAAGTAGGTCAGAAAAACCCGCTCCAGGGCAAACTAAAGCTGCTCCTTTGCCTTAAGAGCAGATCTTAACCCTTAAAAATGAACAAAAAAGTAAAAAGAACTCTGACCATAGACAACTTTTTTTGGAGAGAGAAAACAGACTTCACACCCTGAGGTTCCTAAAGGCAAAATATCACCAGATGAAGCCCCAAAGAGAGATAAGAGCTGGTGCCCATTTCACAAGGCCTTCTTGGAAGATCTCAAAAAGGATTTTAAAAGAGACTTAGAAGAAAAATGGGGAAAGGAAATAAGATCTTTACAAGAATGGAAAAAGCATATAACTCCTTACAAAATAGATATGAAAAAATATACCAATTCATTGGAAAATAGAATTTGTGAAATGGAAAAAAATGCAATGAATAAAACAATTCGATTGGCCAAATGCAAAAGGAGCTAAAAAAGGTAACTGAAGAAAATAGTACACTAAAAATAGAATTGAACAAATGGAAATGAATGACTCAATAAGACTTCAAGAATCAGTCAAACAGAACCAAAAAAATGAAAAAAAGAAGAAAATATGAAATGCTTCCTAGGAAAAACAACTTACCTGGAAAATAGATCTAAGAGAGACAATCTAAGGATTTTTGGACTTCCTGAAAGCCATGATGAAACAAAGAGCCTAGATATCATCCTTCAGGAAATCATAAAAGAAAACTAATAGCCACCAAAAGAATTCACTTATCACCTCTGCAAAGAGACCCCAAGTTAAAAACTCCAAGGAATATTGTGGCTAAATTTCAGAACTTTTGAACCAAGGAAAAAATACTTCAAGCATCCAAAAAGAAGCAATTCACATACCGAGGAGCCACAGGCAGGATTACCCAGGAGCTTGCAGCTTCCACCTTAAAGGACCGAAGGGCCTGGAATCAGATATTCTGAAAGGCAAAGGAACTTGGATTACAGCCAAGAATAAGCTATCCAGCTAAAATGAGCATTATCTTTCATAGAAGAAGATTGATATTCAATGATACAGATGAATTTCATCTATTTCTGATAAAAAGAACTGAGTTGAACAAAAATTTTGATCTTCAAATACAGAAATCAAGAGAAGAATAAAAAGGTCAAAAGGAAAGAACTCTTGAGAACTATATTTCTGTTATGGATGTACTTAGAGGGTGCAGATATAATTTGACCTTATGATAATATGAAAAAGTAATAAGTAGAAAGGGGATTGTACTGGAAAAAGAGGAAAATGGAGGTAAAAGGAGGGAACTTACATCTCATGAAGAGGCAGAGAAGACCTATTATAATTGAGGGAAGGGGGGGGTGAACATTGTGTGAATCTTACTCTAATCAGATTTGGCTCAAAGAGAGAATATCAGACTTATTAGGTTTCACAGAGAAACTTCTCTCACCTTATAGGGAAGTGGGAGAGGAAAGGGGAAAGTAAAAGGGAGGCTAATAGAAGAAAAAACAAAAGTATCAGGGGAAAGGTGTAAGAAAGGGGGAGGGGCTCTAAAAGGGGAGGGCTGTGTGAAGGACTTGGTAGTCCGAAGCAAAATACTGGGGAGGAAGGAAGGGGGAAGGGAAAGAGAAAAGCATAACTTGGGGTAAATAAGATGGCAGGAAATACAGAATTAATTATTTTAACTGTGAATGTGAATTAAATGTGAATGTGAACTCTCCCATAAAACAGAAGTGGATAGCAGAGTGGATTAAAAGCCAGAATCCAATAATATGTTGTTTACAGGAAACACATTTAAAGCAGAGTGATACATACAGAGTAAAGGTAAAAGGCTGGAGCAGAATTTATTATGCTTCAGGTGAAGTTAAAAAAAAAAACAGGGCTAGTGATCATGATCTCAGATCAAGCAAAAGCAAAAATAGATCTACTTAAAGGAGATAAGGAAGGAAACTATATCTTGCTAAAGAGTACCACAGATAATGAAGCAATATCAATACTAAACATATATGCACCAAATGGTATGGCATCCAAATTCCTAGAGGAGAAGTTAAAAGAGCTGCAGGAAGAAATAGACAGAAAAACTATAGTAGTGGGGGATCTCAACCTTGCTCTCTCAGAAGTAGATAAATCAAACCACAAAATAAATAAGAAAGAAGTTAGGGAGGTAAACAAAAGGTTAGAAAAGTTAGATATCATAGATCTTGGGGGAAAATTAAATAGAGATAGAAAGGAATATACTTTTTTCTCAGCAGTTCATGGAACCTTTATAAAAATTTACCATTTATTAGGACATAAAAACCACAAAATCAAATGCGAGAAAGGAAGAAATAGCAAAGGCATTTTTTTTCAGATCATGATGCAATAAAAATCACATGCAATAAAAGGCCAAGGGAAAATAGACTAAAAATTAATTGGTAACTAAATAATCTAATCCTAAAGAATGAATAGGAGAAACAAGAAATCATAGGCACAATCGATAATTTCATCCGAGATCAACTATGCTAGTCTTAGTTCTACTCAGCAATATAATGATCCAAGACAATTCCAAAAGACTCATAATGGAAAATGTCATCTACATCTAAAAAAGAACTATGGAGTCTGAATGTAGATCAAAGCATATTATTTTCACTTTTTTTTCTTTCTTATGGTTTTTCTCTTTGTTTTGATTCTTTTTTCACAGCATGACTAATGTGGAAATATGTTTAACATGATTGTACATGTATAACCTATATCAGATTACTTGCTCTCTTGGGGAAAAGGGAAGGAGAAAAATTTGGAACTCAAAATTGTACAAAAATGAATATTGAAAACTATCTTTGTATGTAATTGGAAATAATAAAATGTTATTGTATAAAAAGAAAAAAAGAAAGAAAAATCCTGTGATAAATCCATGGGGAAAAAGAAGTGGCAATTTTAAAAAATAGTAAAGGTTAAGAGAACAAGAAATAAAGGAAGATTGTGAGTCACCATAGGAAACCAATTTGACTACAGCAGGGAACTCTTTTTCTAAGACCTACAACTCAAAAAGTAATCATAAGAACAGTGGAAATGAGACTAAATTACTCTGGATAAGTAGATGAGAAGAATTTCCAGAATCAGGGGATGCAAGTACTTAAACTAAATCGCAAAATGAATTAACCATACCAAGGATAGAAAAGTTAATGATATAGGATGATTGCATTTTAGCAGGCTCATAAAAAGTCACTGGGCTTGCACTTTAGAATTCACCAAGTCTCTCTCTGGAGGTGGATGGCATTTTTTATCATAAGTCCTTTAGAACTGTGTTGCATCTCTTGTTTGGATCAGAGTCCATGTCTTTCACAGTTGATCATCATTACAACATTGTGGTTACTGAGCACAACGACCTCCTGGTTCTTCTCACTTCACTTTGCATCAGTTCATGTAGGTCTTGCCATGTTTGTTTTGTTCTGAAATCATCATCCTTGTGATTTCTAATAGCACAATAATGTTCCATCACAACCAGTCTGGTTTTTGAACCCCAGCCTTGGTTCTCTTATGACAAGAAGACATTTACAGAAACTATGTACATCAACCAGCATCAAATTCATATGGGAGAAGTCACTTAAAGTAGCTACATGAAAGAGAGCTGAGTCTCTCATCCCAAAGATGTGGACCAATGGCATGTTAAGAGCTAGGGAAGACCAATGAACAGCTCACATGGTCTACTAGTATCCATAAATATCAAAAGATTTAAGGCAAGTCCCTAACACTCTGGGCAAACTCATTTTAAAGGAAAGTATGGACAAGGGTCACCTTAGGATGTGTTGAAATCTGCTTTCCTGGAGGGAGTATTTACATTAGTGACATCACCAGACATAAAAATATTAAAGTACATACTGCCATGGTTTAATGTAGTAAAAAAGGTGTGGGAGAATGATAGTGATAAGACTGTAATAAATTATAATAAATACATTAGGACTATAATAAAAATATTTAACTTCTTTGCCTTCAGTTGCAGATTTATGTGCAGGAAGGGGGTTAAATATTCAGATGTCTTCAGGGTCATAGAATGGTAGTGCCTTGAGAGAAGGGGGTATTTTGCCTTTGTTTTCCCAGAGCTTAAGAGAGTGCCTGGCACACAGTAGGTGCTTAATAAATGTGTGTTACTTGCTTATTCATAGGATTATAGATTTAGAGCTAGAAGACACCTGAGAACTTAAATAGTCAACTCTGCTGTCCTATTAACAGAAAACCAAGACAGAGAGAGGTTAGATGTCCAAGGTCACCCAAGAAGGAGGTGTCAGACGCAGGACTTGAACTCAGGCCTTCCGAATTGGAAGCCAATGCTCTTTGCGCCCTACCACACACAGGCACAGCTCTAAAAGCTAGCTTTTGATGAATGAATATTAATGACTGAAGGGCACCTCCCGGCTCGCTCTCTCTCAAACTCTGAGAAAATGTTTGGCTCACTACTGCATAGGAACACTCAGTGTTCCTAACCGGAGACTTATTGCCATTAAGATAAAAAATAAAAAATAAAGACAGGGAAACGGCCGAAGTTTGAAATCCTAGAAGCCTCAATGGTGAGAGCTGCCGGTGGCCTCAGGAAATCATTTACCCACAGTCCCTTTATTTTTATAAACGAGGAATCTGAGGTCCGGTGAGGGACTGATGCAAGGTTACACGGTGCCGGGCGGCAGAGCCAGCTTAGAACTCGAACCCCGCTCTCTTGGTTTCCACAGCTGCTACTGGATTTAGCCCCCCCCCTTCTCCCACATTAAAATGCAGCCGCCTCTTGGTTTAGCCACAGGCCACATTAAAAAGACAAAGCTCTTGCTTCTGCTTTGAGCTTTGGTGTCCAAGTCGCTTTCCCCTTTTGCGCCCTCGGCCCCTCCAAATGCGGATACTTGGGGGACCCAAGAAATCGATGTTGCACTATAGGAACAGGGCATCTCCCACAGACCGATGGGTAACCGTAACTCATAGGAGAATTTGGAAGCCCAAACAATGCGGCCCCAAATCTCTGAGCCCCCGAGGACAGCGGGGACCTCAATGAAGAAACCCTTTCTTTGCCTCTCCTGTGCTGCCATCTGGTGGTCACTGCGAGAAGCATTTCATTTCACATCTTCATTTCCAAATTCATTTCCAATGTTTTCGTTCCTTTCCTTCCTTCCTTCCTTCCTTCCCTCCTTCCTTCCTTCCCTCCCTCCTTCCTTCCTTCCTTCCTTCCTTCCTTCCTTCCTTCCTTCCTTCCTTCCTGCCTGCCTGCCTGCCTTCCTTCCTTCCTGCCTTCCTTCCTGTTGTCAGATATACACTTCAACATATCAAAAAATCCCTGCAATTGGTCTGGTGCTCCCTTCACTGTTCAGATTCCATCCCCTCCAGCTCAGTGGATTTTGTTAATCATGATGGCCAAGTAGGTAGGGTCCCGGCTCTGAGAGATGAGGCCCACTGAGATTACCTAAAGTGATTCATTCCATAGTCTGTCAGTGGACTTGAACCTTTTTGGTTCAGAAGGGCCTCTCCAAGCTTGTATTCTATGTATACCACCTTCAGGAATCCAAGGTAAATCTTCACACTCCAGTGAATAATTAGAGCAAATGATGGGGATAGTGGTGGGGAAGAGAGAAAGGGAGAAAGACAGAGCCAGAAAGGGAGAAAAAGAGAAAGAGAGAGAGAGATACAGAGACAGAGACAGAGACAGAGAAAGAAAAAGACAAAGAAAAAGAGAAACAGAGACAGACAGATACAGACAGATATAGAAAGACAGAGACAGAGCCAAAGAGAGAGAGAGAGAGAGAGAGAGAGAGAGAGAGAGAGAGAGAGAGA